>JAODPA010041506.1:0-11978 GCA_025585075.1 Nepenthes mirabilis | reverse complement strand
ATGGTCTTAAAATTGTATAGAATATATTAAAAAAAGTAAATTTTAGTAGGTAAAATGTCAAATAGACACTCATTTAAACGAGGGACAATTTCTTACCTAGTAATGCAACTATAAACTTCTCCACCAACGAGAGCCAATGAAAGGTTACTACTCGCAAACCATGGTTAGCACAAACCATACGTTTTCGTTAACTCTGGTTACTTGTTTGGTTCCATCCAATACTGACGTACACAAGCACAAAAAATGAAGCTCCTCCAAAATATTAGAGATAGTTGTGAGAGAGAAGGGTGAAAGGCGTTCAATGTTCTCCAAGAAGAACAAAACCAAAAAATAAAATAAAAAAGGAAATAAATACTGGAACCTTCGATTTTTCTTCACTCTCGCATCCCTTAGATTAATCGAATATCTGATTGCTCGATCGTAGCTCAAATCCGGTACGTCTCGATCGGGTGATTTCATCGACAAATCTTTGCGGTTTCGCACTTTCTTTCTAATATTCCATCTACATACACTCCCCCTTATGCAATCCTAGACATTATTTGATCTGTTCATCGATTTTTATCTTTTATGTGCGTCGGCAATCGTTGAAATCGATATAGTGTTTTTTTTTTTTTAATTTTTTTCCCGTTAGCTGGGTATCCGATGAAAATTTCGTTATCTAATATCTGTTTCCGATTGCTCTTTGTAGGTAAAGAACTATAAGCTTTATGCTTAATATTAGTTTATTTTTTAGTAGTGGAAGTAAGAAGCCTGATATATAGATTCTGTTGACCAGTGATATTTGAATCCTTTGTATTATGAATTGTTTTGATTCTTACTAGATGATTTTTAGAGATGGATTGTGGATGTGAATGCAAAGCCGAACAAGTATTTGATTACTTTGATGGTTCTGATGAAATGTGGCCATTGTATCTCCATTGATGGATTTTGCCCTCCTTGTTCTTTTCTTGTTAGTTGGGGGGGGGGGGTTATGATGATAGATTATTTTTCCTTTGAATGTCGCAAATAATTTGATGACAAACTAGTAAAACATAATCGAGGGAATTGTTTTGTGCAGCTGAAAGATGGCATCAGTTGTAGCCAAGGCAAGTAGTAGTACCTGTAGTCAACTGTGTCCTGCTATGTCACTTCAAGAAAAGGGAAGTAGGAATAAGCGTAAGTTCAGGGCTGATCCACCCCTGAATGACTCCAATAAGGGTTTACCTTCCCCTCAGAATGAGTATGAGTTCTCAGTTGAGAAATTTGAGATCACACCAAATCATGGGCAGCCTGGTGCCTGCGGCACATGTGGTTGTTGCCAAGATCATTCTGATGCTTTGAAACTCGACCTTGGGTTGTCAGGTGCTATAGGGTCATCCGATGTGGTTCCTACCAGGCCCAGAGAGGAAGGGGAAGCAGATGAATTTCAGGATGCTGACTGGAGTGATCTTACAGAAAACCAGCTAGAAGAACTTGTCTTGAGCAATTTGGATGCTATTTTCAAGAGTGCGATAAAGAAAATTGTTGCGTGTGGATACAGTGAAGAAGTAGCCACAAAGGCGGTTTTGAGATCTGGTCTTTGTTATGGATGTAAAGACACTGTATCTAATATAGTGGATAATACCTTGGCATATCTTAGAAATGGACGGGAAATTGACCCTTTAAAGGAGCATTGTTTTGAAGATTTACAGCAGTTGGAGAAGTATTTACTTGCAGAATTGGTCTGTGTTCTGCGAGAGGTTAGGCCTTTCTTTAGCACAGGGGATGCAATGTGGTGTTTGCTGATTTGTGACATGAATGTTTCGCATGCCTGTGCAATAGACAGTGACCCCTTGAGCAGTTTCATCAGTGATGGGACTCCAGATGGTAGTTCATCCACTCCCGCCCACCTTGAATCTGAAGCAAGGGTCAAAAGCACAGAAATGATCCTTCCAAACCCCTGCAAACCAATTCCTATTACTCCTTGTAATCATGGATCCGAACCGGAGATGACTATGGTTGCTGGCGCTCAAAATTCCACCAAACACAAGAATTCACTTGTTCTGAATTCATTAACTTCAGAAAAAGAAGGCTCTACATCCTGTTCTCTTTCTGTAGATAAACCCTTTGGTGTTACAGGGTCTTCAAAAACTCCTGTCTTGGAAGAAAAGTTTTTGCCTAATAGGAAGATCCATTCTAATAGTTCCAAGAGAGAATCTATACTTCGGCAAAAATCTGTTCATCTAGAGAAAAGCTACCGAACATATGCTATTAAAGGGGCTTCAAAAGCAGGAAAAATCAGTGGTTTGGGTGGTTTGATCTTGGATAAAAAACTTAAATCCGTGTCTGATTCAGCCGCTGTTCATATAAAGAGTGCTTCTATAAAGATAAGCAAGGCAATGGGCGTTGACGTGTCTCAGGACATTGGGAGTATTAATCTTTCAACCAAGTCTATGATGTCCTCCACCTCTTCAGCACCACCATCATTTAACCTAGATGCCTTAAATTCCATGTCCACAATACCCCAAGCTGATAGCCCATCTGCAGCACCAGTTTTCAAATCTCAATCTGTGTTACCCTCTGCTGATACTGAACTTTCTCTTTCACTAGCTACAAAAAGCAATCCCTTGCCAATGACCATCAACTGCACTACCAAGACTCATAATTATGGGTTTTCTGGAATTCCTTATGAGAAATCCCTCAGTCAGTGGGCACCACAGGGCAAGAAGGATGAGTTGATCGCAAAGCTAGTTTCTAGGTTGCGGGAATTGCAAAACCAGCTCCAAGAGTGGACAGAATGGGCCAATCAAAAGGTTATGCAGGCTGCCCGTAGGCTGAGCAAGGACAAAGCTGAGCTTAAGACTTTGAGGCAAGAGAAAGAAGAAGTGGAACGGCTCAAAAAAGAGAAGCAAACTTTGGAGGAGAACACTATGAAGAAGCTTTCTGAGATGGAGAATGCCTTGTCTAAGGCTAGTGGACAAGTGGAGCGAGCCAATGCTGCTGTTACAAGGCTTGAGGTGGAGAATGTGGCGTTGAGACAGGAAATGGAAGCTGCAAAACTACGAGCTGCTGAGACAGCTTCAAGCTGTCAGGAGGTTTCTAAGAGGGAGAAAAAGACACTGATGAAGTTTCAGTCATGGGAGAAGCAGAAAAGCTTGTTTCAGGAGGAGCTTACAGTGGAGAGATGCAAGTTAGTCCAGCTGCAGCTGGAGCTGGAGCAAGCTCAAGATCTTCAGCTTCAACTTGAGGTTTGTGCATTCCAATGTTGTATATCTGCTCATTCTTGTTTTTCTTTCTGCAGGAAACTGAGCATGTCGCTTTGAAGTATCTCAAACCCCTTATTAGCTTAATTTTAGAAGATCCAATTCATAACCAATTTATTTGTACCCTCTAAAAAGCATTTGCTTTCCCTTCTCTCTTCGAAACCCTAGCCATCCTGACATCTGTGGTCTTCGCTGCCATGGTCATAGGACCTCTCTTGAACCCAGTTCCTCCTCTTCCTTCTCTCCTTCACTCGCTCACTTCCTTCACAATCCCTCTCCATTCCATTTCACTTGCTCCTCTCTCCCTTACTTCCACCTCCACCTTCTATATCCTCTTTCCCTGCTTCCCTATGCTCTCTTCTTCCCCTTCATATCCCCTCTTCCTCTACTCTTGATTTCCCCCCTCTGTCCGCATCCATTCGTTGTTTCATGGTTGGATTTGAGGATCCATTTTAATCATCAGTAAATCGAATTCTGGTTCTTTGTCCAAGCCTGTGGAACCTGTGCACCCTCACTCATCTTTGTGGGTGAAAGTAATCTCAAATGGTACCTCTAGTCCTAGAGTTGCGCTGTGTTTCGTCACACCTGAGCTAAGTGGTCATTCTGTTTCTGTTTGTCTCCCTCCTGAGGTGGTCATGGAAGGAGCTTCTATTTGGGAAGCCACCTTCGTTGGCTACTTCATTGAGAAGAAGGTGGCCTTCCCCATGGTTGACTAAATAGCTAAGAGAATTTGGGCCAAATTTGGCCATGTGAAATTCTTGGTTAATCCAAGTGGTTTTATTACTTTTCTTGAACATGAAATGATGAAAGTCTTTGAGAATGCTCCTTGGTCGATCGTTGGGCAGACCATTATCCTCGGGCTATAGCACCTGGGCATGATCCTCTCCAAAGAAGTGTTCAAGTCAATCTCTCTTTGGGTTAATCAGCTCAATCTTCCACAGGAATTTTGGACCCCATTGGTCCAATCTACATTTCCTGTGCAATTGGATCGAATCTGTTTGCTGATAGTCCTGCTGAGAACTTGGACAGAGTGGGCTTTGTCAAAGTATGCATTGAAATTAAAACCGGTGCCCCTGTGCCAGATAGTTTCCAACTGATTGCAGGTCTGGACCCCTACTCTGGGACTGACATCTGTTTGGAGATTTTGGTTTCTTATTCTAGTAAACCCTCTAGCAGCAGTCTTTCTAATTCATTTGGGCATTCTGATATCAATGCAAGTTTTCTGCTCCTGTTGTTGCCTCTATTGATGTCATGGAGCCTGTGGAATCAATTCAAAGGTGCTTCTTGAGCCACTCAGTCCTTCTGTGGAGCCTGCAGTCCCTATCTCGAATTCCTTCATATTATTGGGGTTGGTCTCTGCTGGACTAGGAATAATGATACTTGCTCTAATGTTAATAATGCTACGAGTCCCTCCATGCAAACAGACGTCCAGCACCTGCAGGCTTGTGAATTTATTTTGAGGGCTCAGACTCATAGCATTAGTAATAATTCTGAGGCATCAACTTCTTGTATGGTTGTTAAGCTTCCCTGGGAAGCTCTAATTTACTCAATTCTGCCAAGGACCCTAAAAGATCTTTAGCCCCCTCTCAAGTAGTTAAATGATTCACACTGCCTGTTGGAATGCTAGGGAGCTCAATAGCTCCCCTAAATGCTTGGAAGTCAAGCATTGTTTTTATCCTCCCTTAATATCCAAGTCTGTGCCCTTGTGGAAACTAAGGTTCAGGAAGCTAAAGCCAGGGTTATTGCCTACAAAATCATGCCTAATTGGCACTGGGAGATAAATTATGGTCCTTGCTGTTCTAGGTGCATTTGGGTTGGCTGGAACGCTGATGAAGCATCCTTGACCATCATTAAGAAGATGGGCCAAGTTGTTCATTGTATTAAACCTGTTTCTTGGCAGTGTGCCTTCCTCTCTTTTGTCCACAGGGCTAACGATAGTCTTCAGATAAGATTCCTCTGGAAGGGACTTGAGTCTTTTGCTTCGTCTATTCAGGCTGCCTCCTGGGCCATTTTGAGCAATTCTAATGTAGTGTGATCTCCCAATGAAGTTGTGTGTGTTTGGGGGGGGGGGGGTCACGGCACCTCTTCCAGGGCTTTCCAATCCTAAATCCTCAATTGTGGCTTTCTTGATCTTTATCACGATGACACTTCTTCATACAATGCAATAGAAGAGAGAGGGATGATTGTTCCATCAGGAAACTTGGTTGAATTTTGGTAAATAATTACTGGCTTGTTACCTTTGGTAATTCCAAAGCTAAATTTTGTGATCTGGACATCTCAGACCACTCCCTTAGGGTTATGCTCGACTGCCTTGCTTGCACAAGGAAATGTATATTTAGATTTAATAATTTACTTGCCTACCATCCTGATTTTCAAAGTTCTGTCTGGGATTTCTGGGGCTGTGTGGCTGATTGTGTTCCTATGATTCGGGTGATTTCCAAACTGAAGCTCATCAAAGCCAAGCTAAAGTTGCTTCGCTCCTGTGTCGTTGATGTCCCTCTTGCTGCCTTCAAAGCCAAATCAAAGCTTGATAGATGCCTCATTGATTTGCAGAATAACATTAACATGGTGACCTTATTATGCAGGAGATGATTCTTTGCAAGAGTTATGTTGTGAGGCCCTTAATAGAGAAGAATGCTTTTTCAAACAAAAAGCTTAAGTTCAATGGCTTTTGGAAGGTGATCAGTGTGCAAAATACCCTTTTTTTTAAAGAGCTATTTGGAGAGGCAAAATAGGAAGAGAATTCTTTGCCTCACCTCGGAGGATGGCATTACCCGTTCTAGTTTAGACGAAGTTAATGAGGTTGTACTATTTTTTCTCAAACGTGCTAGGTTGGCGATCTTGCATAAAGGACCTTGATCCTGATCAGAAAAGGCTATTTGTTCTTGGGCAGGTTCCACTCAATTTGTGGGCTGATCTTGTTAAGCCAGTCACCTTAGAGAAAATTAGGAGTTGCCTCTTCAGCATCGATGAAAACAAAGTGCCTCGCTCGGATGGTTTCAGTTTGACATTCTTCAAACTTTCATGGGATACTATCGTGCCTTTCATTTTGGAAGTTATTTCAGACTTATTCACAAAGGGCAAGCTCCTAAAATAGATTAATACAACCCTTATTTGCCTCATCCCTTGGGTGGTCTCCCGGTGAAGATATTTGATTATGGCCCTATTTCTCCTTGTAATATCCTGTACAAAACTATCTCAAAAATTAATGCCTCAAGGCTCAAGACCACTCTTCCTTTGTCTGTGGATAAATTGCAATCAGCCTTTATTCTTGGGAGGAGCACTAGGGACAATGTTCTTCCTAAACATGATCTCCTTTATGGCTATCACTTGAAAAAGGGATTCCCTAGATGTGCTATGAAGGTAGATTTGCACAAAGCTTTTGACTCCGTCAATTGGAATCTTTTGCCGACGGTTTTGCAGGTTACAAAAACTTCCCTCCAATCTTTGTTGGATGGATTAAGCAATGCATCTCAACTTCTTTTGTTATCTCCCTGAATGGAAAATTTGTTGATTTTTTCGAGGGTGCAATAGTTCTCTGATAGGTGGACCCTCCTTCTCCTTATTTATTATTCTTGCCCTGGAGGTTCCACATGTCATTACTAGATTCCACCCAAGAAACAACGACAACTTCATGTTTTACTGCGAGCGCAAGAGAACTCAAATCATTATGCTTGCATTTGTTGATGAACTTTTCCTCTTCTCCGTTGCAGAACCTCTTGTAGTTTCCCTTATGAAAGATTGCCTCATTATATTCACCAATCTCTCAAGTCCAAAGGAAAACATCTTGAAGAGTGAGTTTCTATTAGCTCTCAGGACCATTGTCTTATTGCTCTACTCACCAATCTTTCGGGCTTTCTGTTGGGTGCTCTCCCTATTTTGTACCTGGGGTTTCCCTCATCACCACTAAACTTTCTATGATTGAATCCAGGGCCCTAGTCGAGATAATCACCAAGCATACGGCTTCTTGAAAAAATAGATAGCTCTCCTTTGGAGATAGACTGCAACTCATTTCTTCATTTCTCTCTTCATTCATAATTTATTGGGCTTCCATTGTTGTCCTTCCAAATCAATTATCAATCAAATTAATAGTAAGCTCAGAATCTTTCTATGGCATGGCAATCCCGATGGCAGAGACACAGCTAAGGTGGCTTGGAAGGATGTTTGTACCCCAAAATATGGAGCTTTGTAGGAAAGACTTATTCGCTTGGAACAAAGCCATCTTAGTTAAGCATTTGTGGTTTATCATGAACTGTGACTGTTTTTCCAACTTGGTTCGCTTGGTTCGTTTGAATAGAATAAGGGACAGGTGCATATAAACTATTAAAATCCTGCGGTAAGTCCCTTGGAGTTTTAAGAAGATCATCAGCCTTTGATTGGCCATTCAGTTGTTTTATCAGCATGCTGGGGTTAGTTATGACTATTTACTTGATCTAAGGAGTTTCTTTACTCTCTCTAAATGGAGGATCTTCCAACTGGCTAGATGCATGGTCGTCTGGGCTAAGCTTCTTTGGTCCAACAATCACATTCCTTAGTACTAATTCATTCTCTGGCTTGTCCAAAATCTTTTGAGCGCTATGGATCATATCCAAAAGTTGCTAATGTTCCTCCCTTACGTGTTCTCTGTTATACATGCTGGAGTTCCATGGCCATCTTTTCCTTAAATGCCCTTTTTCGCGGAATATTTGGAAGATGGTATGCTACATATTCATATGCTTCTGGTCTTATGCCAGCTCTGGAATGATGACATTAACTAGGTTGTGTGGAAATGGAAAGGGAAGAACATTTGACCCGTGGTATGCCACTTTTCAATTATTGCAATTGTCAACCTTCTATTCAGACTATTATCAACCTTCTGGAGACAATTGCCTTAGTTATTTCTAACGAGCTCAGCTCCATGAAGTTCCCTGCTTTGCATGAAAATATTAGCCTTATCAAAAGGCTAGGACTCCCTCTTGCATGCATTTCCCACCATGCTGGAACATTTCTGTGATTTGAATTTCTGGTCGGCCAATTTATTACAAATTTAGGGGTTGATGTGCTCTGCCCTACTTTTTGATGTTTTGGTTTTGTACTCTTTCCAGTTTCTTTTTGTTTTTATTCAGGCTCGATGCCTCTGATCCATCATGTATAATCTTTCTCACATATTGATTTTACTAATTTTTTTTTTCAAAAAAAAAAAAAGACTTAATTTAGAAATCATGGGCAGGAAAAAAGAGTTGGTGCTGCAACCTTTTTTTCTAAACCTCACGATGCCACCTGTGTATTGTGTCATATTGGTCATCCTCTTGTAGCATTACCATCTTCTCTTTTTCCTATTTGGCGGTGAGTCATTTTGCAGTCATTTGGTGGAAGGCTGGTGAACTTTCCAGTACTGTTGGCAGAAAATGCCACTCAGTTCCATGTTTATTTTTTGTCCAACTGTACAGTCTGTGAGCTTCCTAGTAGAACCTTCTAGTTGTGTTTTAAGTTGATTAACCCAGGTTGAGCTTCTCTTTTCATTTTGCTCTGTTTTTAGAAATCTAATCAAGGGCTATTAGTTTTTCCCGCATCCATGATCACAAAGTTCGTCTTTACATTGTACGGCAAGTCAATGTTCTAGATGAGAGTTAATGCCGAGAAGATCCACATATCTGACATTATGTTAAAATTTGACATTTTGATCACCTTAATTAGGTTTGCACTTAGTTTGTGTATGCATATAATGTTTGCTTCCATCTTCTCAATATTGTTGAGAATTAGTTGCACAATATCATGAAATTTTGGGGAACTCAGGGGTAGCCAGGTGGTTACATCCCTTACCCATGCAATTGGCTTGGGTCCAGTTCCTACCAACTCCCCTCCCTAATTACTTTTGGAAAGATAAAAAAAGGAAGAATTTTCTATAAATTATATCTGCCTTTTTTTTTCTCAATAAAATTACATAGACTCCCATCCCCCAATGATGTGTGACACATTTTGAATATTTATTGACTTTGACTTATGAATGAAAATATTGGTGTTGTTAAGGTCGCAGCCATACAAGTATAAAACATATCGGATAATATGTATTGGTACCAAACTTATCGGTAACAAAAAAAATTAAGAATTGTAAGCTAACTGAAAAATATTAGCTGATGTATCGGCTAAATATTGTGTATCTTGGCTGATATTTTGAATATTGGATATATGACTAATACATCAGTATATCATAATTTTTTCAGTATTGTGAAATATTATTATCAGTGGGGCCCAATACATATATATATCAGTTGATATTTTCATCCATGCTTCAACTAGTACTATCATTTATCATTGTACTTACTGAAAATTTTTCAACATGATGATGTGTCGTCGGGAGGGAGCAAACTTTGAAATAGTCTCTTTCCAATATAGTGGTAAGACTTTGTAAATTTGGCCTTTTAGACCCCTATGATGTGAAAGCTGTGTGTTGGGATGCCTTTTTTATGGTACGCAGTGGTAGTAAGGAGTTCCCTCCCCTTTCCCATCTTTATCTCTTTGCTGCCGCTTGTTTTCCTCCTTGGTCATTATTGCCGGTGATTGTGAGATGGAAAGAAGTAGACATAAATAATGAGGGGTGACCCATGGACTGATGGTTCTAGAGAATGGAATCGGTAAGGAAGCATCTGATCCATAATTGATGTTTCATTTCTTCAAATTCTGTATCAATTTTGTCAGTTGCCACTGTTTCAATTGCATTATTTATGCAACTTCCCTAACTAACCTCCATTTAGTGTCAAAAGCTTCTCTCAATTCCTTTTATATATCTTCTGAAGAATGTTACTGGTCGGTATAGCAGTTGATATTTTCTTGATCTTTGAAACACCCCCTTTACATGTTGGAAGGGGCACAAATTCTGAACTCCACAAATTTACTATGCGCAAATATAAGGCAGGAGCTTGGTATCATTTGATATTTGAACTCTGAAGTGTTACCTATGCTTACTTTATGTGCATCTATAATGCAACCATTTAGTAGCAAATTTCAACTGGCGTTGTTGTTTGCTTATTCATCATTCCAAAGCGAAGTCATTTTACCTTCCAACATTAAAGATGAAAACAACCTGAATCCATACACTCACCACAAAACATTTGTAAACTCCTTGGCTGTCCATCCACTTTGCTGCGGATCATAGATGACAGCAATATCCATATGCCATAATGGAGCTTTATTGGTTTTAAAATGTGGCAACCATTTCTCAAGGTGAAGTAACATATGCCTTACTTGATTAAATGAAAATGTATAGGTTCATTTGATAAAAAGATCCACCTCTAGACCGATACTGGTCAGAACCAGTTTTATGATTGCATATTGTCTCTCTTATATCCTTTTCTCAAATTGTTTTTTCATATATAATAAATGGATGTAAATCAATATATTGCCATTCTCTTGGACTCTTAGAAATCAATATATCTTGCCATCATGATTCTGTTCTTTTCAGAACATTTTTTGAACTCTTAGAAATTCGTTGCCCCCTCTTTGATACCAATTGATTTGCAAAGAGAGAAAACTGTTACAGGCTCGGTGGAAACAGGAAGAGAAGGGAAAAGAAGAAATGCTTGCACAGGCTAATTCACTGAGAAAAGAAAGAGAACAGCTTGAGGCTTCCGCAAAATCAAAGGATGATATGATAAGATCCAAAGCAGAAACTAATCTTCAGAGGTACAAAGATGACATCCAAAACCTTGGGAAACAAATCTCTGAATTGAGACTGAAGGCCGATTCTTCTAAAATCGCTGCTCTAAAGGAATATCAAGCTCCTTACGTATCAGGGATGTCAAATGATTACGATAACTACTGTGGCACAGGTGTGAAGCGCGAACGTGAGTGCGTGATGTGCCTTTCAGAAGAAATGTCGGTGGTTTTTCTTCCCTGTGCCCATCAAGTGGTCTGCTCGATGTGCAACGAACTCCACGAGAAGCAAGGGATGAAGGACTGCCCTTCGTGTCGGAGCCCCATACAGCGGCGTATTTGTGTAAGGTACGCCCGCCCCTGAGACCTCTGTTTTCATGGTGTAAAGAGTTTTTGAGTGCTCTGAATAATGACTTACTCGAGAGAGACAGCCTTTGAAATAAATAATGCGTTTTGACTCGTCTAAATGGAAGAGTTTAGACGATGAACTCTTTGCTTTGATGGTTTTATTATTGCAAGGGCCATACACTTTTTCAGTTGTTTGATGAAGCAAGCATAAGAGTCAACTGTATATTCTTTTGTAGAGATTTGGGAAGTGTTAGATTTGAGAGTTGTCATGGTTCTTTCAGTGATGAGGCTTTGATATCTACACAACGATCAAGATTAAAAGTTGGATGGATAAATGATAGATAGTATATTAAGTGATTTAAATGACCATATAATATTTATTATTTATCCACGGAACTTTTAATTTTGGCCGTTGGATAGATATGAGAGCCTTTCTATTGGAAGAACAATAACAGGACTTATCAGATTGCAGAAGTTTATCTCGTGTTACATCGAGATTGTTTCTATGGTTTTGATCCGAGATTTTTATGTCACAATAGAGTGGTATTTTGAAGTTTATGCCTGTGTCAAGAGATGGCTTAGTATACAAGATTTATAAGATTACACACACTAAGAAAAATAAAATTATCAAGTCCTTTACTTCAGTTTCATGAGGCAGAAGGGCAGGCAGCATCATGTAGCAGGGAACTGCCGGATTATACTTAAAAAGACAAACCAAAATCTATCTTAATTTTTTTTTTAAGTTTTAAATTTTACTATTTAGATTTTTTTATCCAA
>JAODPA010041495.1:0-11980 GCA_025585075.1 Nepenthes mirabilis | reverse complement strand
AAATAATCATCCATGCGGCGCGAGACGGGGATGATATAAGAAAAAATGCGATAAGTGAAGACGGGCGAGACCATACTAGCACAAATGCACCGGATCCCATCAGAATTCCGAAGTTAAGCATGCTTGGGCGAGAGTAGTGCTAGGACGGGTGACCACCTGGGAAGTCCCCGTGTTGCACCCCTTTTGTCTTTTTTTTCGGTCAACCCGCGATGAGGTAAAAACAGACGCGTTTCGGCACGTGGTCTGGCATGGAGTGTTTAGCCGGACAGCGAAGCCGGTCGCACGTCATTGAAGAACGCGCACGGGAGGCGTTAAAATAATCGCCCACGCGGCGCGAGTCGGACATGATATAAGAAAAAAAATGCGATAAGCGAAGACGGGCGCAAACATACCAACACTAATGCACCGATCCCAACAGAACTCCTAGGTTAAGCGTGCTTGGGCGAGAGTAGTACTAGGAAGGGTGACCTCCTGGGAAGTCCTCGTGTTGCACCCCTTTTGTATTTCTTATCGGTCGACCCGAGATGAGGTAAAAAAAGACGCGTTTGGGCACGTGGCTTTGCATGGATTGTTTTGCCCTACGGCGAATCCGATCGCACGTTATAGAAGAACACGCCCGAGTGGCGGTAAAATGATGGTCCACGCGGCGCGAGACGGAGATGATATAAGAAAAAATACGATAAGTGAAATCGGGCACGACCATACCAGCACAGAAGCATCGGATTCCATCAGAACTCCGAAGTTAAGCGTGCTTGGGCGAGAGTAGTACTAGGATGGGTGACCTCCTGGGAACTCCTCGTGTTACACCCCTTTTGCCTTTTTTTTCGGTCGACCCGCGATGAGGTAAAAAAAGACGCGTTTGGGCATGTGGTCTGGCGTGGAGTGTTTTGCCGGACGGCGAAGCTGGTCGCACGGTATTGAAGAACGCACCCGAGCGGCGGAAAACTAATCGTCCACGCGGCCCGAGATGGAGATGATATAAGAAATAATGCGATCAGCGAGGATGGGAGCGACCATACCAGCACTGATGCACCGGATCCAATCAGAACTCCGAAGTTTAGCGTGCTTGGGCGAGAGTAGTACTAGAGTGGGTGACCTCATGGGAAGTCCTCGTGTTGCTCCCTTTTGTCTTTTTCTTCGGTCGACCCACGATGAGGTAAAAAAAGACGCGTTTGGGCACGTGGTCTGGCGTGGAGTGTTTAGCCGGACGACGAACCCGGTCGCACGGTATTGAAAAACGCGCCCGAGCTGCGGTGAAATAATCGTCGACGCGGCGCGAGACGGAGATGATATTATAAAAAATGCGATAAGTGAAGATGGGCGCGACCAGACTAGCACAAATGCACCGGATCCCATCAGAACTCCGAAATTAAGCGTGCTTGGGCGAGAGTAGTACTAGGATGGGTGACCTCCTGGGAAGTACTCCTGTTGCACCCTTTTGTCTTTTTCTTCGGTTGACCCGCGATGAGGTAAAAAAAGACCCATTTGGGCACGTGCTATGGCGTGGAGTGTTTAGCCGGACGGCGAAGCCGGTCGCACGGTATTGAAAAACTCGCCCGAGCTGCGGTGAAATAATCGTCGACGCGGCGCGAGACGGAGATGATATTATAAAAAATGCGATAAGTGAAGATGGGCGCGACCAGACCAGCACAAATGCACCGGATCCCATCAGAACTCCGAAATTAAGCGTGCTTGGGCGAGAGTAGTACTAGGATGGGTGACCTCCTGGGAAGTACTCCTGTTGCACCCTTTTGTTTTTTTCTTCGGTCGACCCGCGATGAGGTAAAAAAAGACCCATTTGGGCACGTGCTCTGGCGTGGAGTGTTTAGCCGGACGGCGAAGCCGGTCGCAGGGTATTGAAAAACTCGCCCGAGCGGCGGTGAAATAATCGTCCACGCGGCGCGAGACGGAGATGATATTAAAAAAAACGCGATAAGTGAAGACGGGCGAGACCATACCATCATTGAAGCCCCGGATCCCATCAGAACTCAGAAGTTAAGCGTGCTTGGGCAAGAGTTGTACTAGGATGGGTGACCTCCTGGGAAGTCCTCCTGTTGCACCCCTTTTGTCTTTTTCTTTGGTCGACCCGCGATGAGGTAAAAAAAGACCCGTTTGGGCACGTCGTCTGCGTGGAGTGTTTAGCCGAACGGCGAAGCCGGTCGCACCGTATTGAAGAACTCGCCCGTGCGACGGTAAAATAATCGTCCACGCGGCGCGAGACAGAGATGATATAAGAAAAAATGCGATAAGTGAAGATGGGCGCGACTATACCAGCACAAATGCACCGGATCCCATCAGAACTCCAAAATTAAGCGTGCTTGGGCGAGAGTAGTACTAGGATGGTTGACCTCCTGGGAAATACTCCTGTTGCACCCTTTTGTCTTTTTCTTCGGTCGAACCGCGATGAGGTAAAAAAAGTCCCGTTTGGGCACGTGGTCTGGCGTAGCGTGTTTGGCCGGACGGCGAAGCCGGTCGCACGGTATTGAAGAACGCGCCCGTGCGACGGTAAAATAATCGTCCACGCGGCGCGAGACAGAGATGATATAAGAAAAAATGGGATAAGTGAAGATGGGCCCGACTATACCAGCACAAATGCACCGGATCCCATCAGAACTCCGAAGTTAAGCGTGCTTGGGCAAGAGTAGTACTAGGATGGATGACCTCCTGGGAAGTGCTCGTGTTGCACGTTTTTTGTCTTTTTTTTCGGTCGACCCTCGATGAGGTTAAAAAAGACGCGTTTAGGCACGTGGTCTGGCGTGGAGTGTTTAGCCGAACGGCGAAGCCGGTCGCATGGTATTGAAGATCTCGCCCGAGTGGAGGTAAAATAATCGTCCACGCGGCGCGAGACGGAGATGATGTAAGAAAAAATACGATAAGTGAAGTTGGGCCTTGCTATACCAGCACAAATGCACCGGATCCCATCAGAACTCCGAAGTTAAACGTGCTTGGGCAAGAGTAGTACTACGATGGGTGACCTCAAGGGAAGTACTCCTGTTGCCCCCTTTTGTCTTTTTCTTCGGTCGACCCGCGATGAGGTAAAAAAAGACCCGTTTGGGCACGTGGTCTGGCGTGGAGTGTTTGGCCGGACGGCGAAGCCGGTCGCACGGTATTGAAGAACGTGCCCAGGCGACGGTAAAATAATCGTCCACGCGGCGCGAGACGGAGATGATATAAGAAAAAATGCGATAAGTGAAGATGGGCCTGGCTATACCAGCACAAATGCACCGGATCCCATCAGAACTCCGAAGTTAAACGTGCTTGGGCAAGAGTAGTGCTACGATGGGTGACCTCCTGGGATGTGCTCTTGTTGCACCCCTTTTGTCTTTTTTTTTCGGTCGACCCGCGGTGAGGTAAAAAAAGACGCGTTTGGGCACGTGGTCTGGCGTGGAGTGTTTGCCCGGACGGTGAAGCCGGTCGCACGGTATTGAAGAACGCGCCCGTGCGACGGTAAAATAATCGTCCACGCGGCGCAAGACGGAGATGATAGAAGAAAAAATGCGATAAGTGAAGATGGGCCCGACTTTACCAGCACAAATGCACCGGATCCCATCAGAACTTCGAAGTTAAGCGTGCTTGGGCAAGAGTAGTACTACGATGGGTGACCTCCTGGGAAGTACTCGTGTTGCACCCCTTTTGTCTTTTTTTTCGGTCGACCCGTGGTGAGGTAAAAAAAGACGGGTTTGGGCAGGTGGTCTTGCGTGGAGTGTTTAGACGGACGGCGAAGCCGGCCGCATGGTATTGAAGAACGCGCCCGTGCGACGGTAAAATAATCGTCCACGCGGCGCGAGACAGAGATGATATAAGAAAGAATGCGATAAGTGAATATGGGACCGACTATACCAGCACAAATGCACCGGATCCCATCAGAACTCCGAAGTTAAGCGTGCTTGGGCAAGAGTAGTACTAGGATGGGTGACCTCCTGGGAAGGGCTCGTGTTGCAGCCCTATTGTCTTTTTTTTCGGTCGACCCGCGGTGAGGTAAGAAAAGACGCGTTTGGGCACGTGTTCTGGCATGGAGTGTTTAGCCAGACGACGAAGCCAGTCGCACGGTATTGAAGAACGCGCCCGTGCGACGGTAAAATATTCATCCACGCGGCGCGAGACGGAGATGATATAAGAAAAAATGCGATAAGTGAAGATGGGCGCGACTAGACCAGCACAAATGCACCGGATCCCATCAGAACTCCGTAATTAAACGTGCTTGGGCGAGAGTAGTACTACGATGGGTGACCTCCTGGGAAGTACTCCTGTTGCACCATTTTGTCTTTTTCTTCGGTCGACCCGCGATGAGGTAAAAAAAGACCCATTTGGGCACGTGCTCTGGCGTGGAGTGTTTAGCCGGACGGCAAAGCCGGTCGCATGGTATTGAAAAACTCGCCCGAGCGACGGTGAAATAATCGTCCACGCGGCGCGAGACGGAGATGATATTATAAAAAATGCGATAAGTGATGACGGGCGCGACCATACCAGCACTGAAGCTCCGGATCCCATCAGAACTCCGAAGTTAAGCGTGCTTGGGTAAGAGTAGTACTAGGATGGGTGACCTCCTGGGAAGTCCTCCAGTTGCACCCCTTTTGTCTTTTTTTTCGGTCGACCCGCGGTGAGATAAAAAAAGACGCGTTTGGGCACGTGGTCTTGCGTGGAGTGTTTAGCCGGACAGCGAAGCCGGTCGCACGGTATTGAAGAACGCGCCCGTGCGACGGTAAAATAACCGTCCATACGACGTGAGACGGAGACGATATTAGAAAAAATGCGATAACTGAAGACGGGCGCGACCATACCAGCGCTGAATCCCCGGATCCCATCAGAACTCCGAAGTTAAGCGTGCTTGGGCGAGAGTAGTACTAGAATGGTGACCTCCTGGGAAGTCCTCGTGTTGCCCCCTTTTGTCTTTTTCTTCGGTCGACTCGCGATAAGGTAAAAACAGATGCGTTTGGGCACGTGGTCTTGCGTGGAGTTTTTAGCCGGACGGCGAAGCCGGTCGCACGGTATTGAAGAACGTGCCCGTGCGACGGTAAAATAATCGTCCACGCGGCGCGAGACGGAGATGATATAAGAAAAATTGCGATAAATGAAGATGGGCGCGACTATACCAGCACAAATGCACCGGATCCCATCAGAACTCCGAAATTAAGCGTGCTTGGGCGAGAGTAGTACTAGGATGGGTGACCTCCTGGGAAATACTCCTGTTGCACCCTTTTGTCTTTTTCTTCGGTCGAACCGCGATGAGGTAAAAAAAGACCCGTTTGGGCACGTGGTCTGGCGTGGAGTGTTTCGCCGGACGGCGAAGCCGGTCGCCCGGTATTGAAGAACTCGCCCGAGCGGTGGTGAAATAATCGTCCACACGGCACGAGACGGAGATGATATTATAAAAAATGTGATAAGAGAAGACAGGCGCGACCATACCAGCACTGATGCCCCGGATCCCATCAGAACTCCGAAGTTAAGTGTGCTTGGGTAAGAGTAGTACTAGGATGGGTGACCTCCTGGGAAGTGCTCGTGTTGCACACCTTTTGGTCTTTTTCTTCGGTCGACCCGCGATGAGGTAAAAAAAGACCCGTTTGGGCACGTGGTCTGGCGTGGAGTGTTTAGCCGGACGGCGAAGCCGGTCGCACGGTATTGAAGAACTCGCCCGAGCGGTGGTGAAATAATCGTCCACACGGCGCGAGACGGAGATGATATTATAAAAAATGCGATAAGTGAATACGGGCGCGACCATACCAGCACTGAAGCCCCGGATCCCATCAGAACTCCGAAGTTAAGCGTGCTTGGACAAGAGTAGTACTAGGATGGGTGACCTCCTGGGAAGTGCTCGTGTTGCACCCCTTTTGTCTTTTTTTTTCGGCCGACCCTCGATGAGGTAAAAAAAGACCCGTTTGGGCACGTGGTCTGGCGTGGAGTGTTTAGCCGGACGGCGAAGCCGGTCGCTCGGTATTGAGGAAAGTCGTCCGAGCGGCGGTGAAAAAATCGTCCACGCGGCGCGAGACGGAGATGATATTATAAAAAATGCGATAAGTAAAGACGGGCGCGACCATACCAGCACTGAAGCCCCCGGATCCCATCTGAACTCCGAAGTTAAGCGTGCTTGGGCAAGAGTAGTACTAGGATGGGTGACCTCCTGGGAAGTGCTCGTGTTGCACTCCTTTTGTCCTTTTTTTCGGTCGACCCGTGGTGAGGTAAAAAAAGACCTGTTTGGGCACGTGGTTTGGCGGGGAGTGTTTAGCCGGACGGCGAAGCCGGTCGCACGGTATTGAAGAACGCGCCCATGCGACAGTAAAATAATCGTCCACGCGGCGCGAGACGGAGATGATATAAGAAAAAATGGGATAAGTGAAGATGGGCGCGACTAGACCAGCACAAATGCACCGGATCCCATTAGAACTCCGAACTTAAGCGTGCTTGGGCAAGAGTAGTACTACGATGGGTGACCTCCTGGGAAGTGCTCGTGTTGCACACCTTTTGCTTTTTTTTTTGGTCGACCCGCGGTGAGGTAAAAAAAGACGCGTTTGGGAACGTGGTCTGGCGTGGAGTGTTTGGCCGGACGCCGAAGCCGGTCGCACGGTATTGAAGAACGCGCCCGTGCGACGGTAAAATAATCGTCCACACGGCGCGAGACGGAGATGATATAAGAAAAAATGCGATAAGTGAAGATGGGTGCAACTAGACCAGCACAAATGCATCGGATCCCATCAGAACTCCGAAATTAAGCGTGCTTGGGCGAGAGTAGTACTAGGATGGGTGGAAATACTCCTGTTGCACCCTTTTGTCTTTTTCTTCGGTCGACCCGCGATGAAGTAAAAAAAGACCCGTTTGGGCACGTGGTCGGGCGTGGAGTGTTTAGCAGGACGGCGATGCCGGTCGCACGGTATTGAAGAACTCGCCCGAGCGGCGGTGAGATAATCGTCCACGCGGCGCGAGACGCAGATGATATTATAAAAAATGCGATAAGTGAAGAGGGGCGCGACCATACCAGCACTGAAGCCCCTGATCCCATCAGAACTCCGAAGTTAAGCGTGCTTGGGCAAGAGTAGTACTAGGATGGGTGACCTCCAGGGAAGTGCTCTTGTTGCACCCCTGTTGTCTTTTTTTTCGGTCGACCCGCGGTGAGGTAAAAAAAAACACGTTTGGGCACGTGGTTTGGCGTGGAGTGTTTAGCCGGACGGCGAAACCGATCGCACGGTATTGAAGAACGTGCCCGTGCGACAGTAAAATAATCGTCCACGCGGCTCGAGACGGAGATGATATAAGAAAAAATGCGATAAGTGAAGATGGGCGCGACTATACCACCACAAATGCACCGGATCCCATCAGAACTCCGAAATTAAGCGTGCTTGGGCGAGAGTAGTACTAGGATGGGTGACCTCCTGGGAAGTACCCCTGTTGCACCCTTTTGTCTTTTTCTTCGGTCGACCCGCGATGAGGTAAAAAAAGACCCGTTTGGGCACGTGGTCTGGCGTGGAGTGTTTAGCAGGACGGCGAAGCAAGTCGAACGGTGTTGAAGAACTCGCCCGAGCGGCGGTGAAATAATCGTCCACGCGGCGCGAGACGGAGATGATATTATAAAAAATGCGATAAGTGAAGAGGGGGGCGACTACACCACCACAAATGAACCGGATCCCATCAGAACTCCGAAATTAAGCGTGCTTGGGCGAGAGTAGTACTAGGATGGGTGACCTCCTGGGAAGTACTCCTGTTGCACCCTTTTGTCTTTTTCTTCGGTCGACCCGCGATGAGGTAAAAAAAGACCCGTTTGGGCACGTGGTCTGGCGTGGAGTGTTTAGCAGGACGGCGAAGCCGGTCGCACGGTATTGAAGAACTCGCCCGAGCGGCGGTGAAATAATCGTCCACGCAGCGCGACACAGATATGATATTATAAAAAATGCGATAAGTGAAGACGGGCGCGACCATACCAGCACTGAAGCCCCAGATCCCATCAGAACTCCGAAGTTAAGCGTGCTTGGGCAAGAGTAGTACTAGGATGGGTGACCTCCTGGGAAGTGCTCGTGTTGCACCCCTTTTGTCTTTTTTTTCGGTCGACCCGCGGTGAGGTAAAAAAAGACGCGTTTGGAGACGTGGTTTGGCGTGGAGTGTTTAGCCGGACGGCGAAGCCGGTCGCACGGTATTGAAGAACGTTCCCGTGCGACGGTAAAATAATCGTCCACGCGGCGAGAGACGGAGATGATGTAAGAAAAAATGCGATAAGTGAAGATGGGCGCGACTATATCAGAACAAATGCACCGGATGCCATCAGAACTTCAAAATTAAGCGTGCTTGGGCGAGAGTAGTACTAGGATGGGTGACCTCCTGGGAAGTACTCCTGTTGCACCCTTTTGTCTTTTTCTTCGGTCGACACGCGATGAGGTAAAAAAAGACCCATTTGGACACGTGGTCTCGCGTGGAGTGTTTAGCCGGACGGCGAAGCCGGTCGCATGGTGTTGAAGAACTTGCCCGAGCGGCGGTGAAATAATCGTCCACGCGGCGCGAGACGGAGATGATATTATAAAAAATGCGATAAGTGAAGACGGGCGCGACCATACCAGCACTGAAACCCCGGATGGGGCGGTGAAATAATCGTCCACGCGGCGCGAGACGGAGATGATATTATAAAAAATGCGATAAGTGAAGACGGGCGCGACCATACCAGCACTGAAGCCCCGGATCCCATCAGAACTCCGAAGTTAAGCGTGCTTGGGCAAGAGTAGTACTAGGATGGGTGACCTCCTGGGAAGTGCTCGTGTTGCACCCCTTTTGTCTTTTTTTTCGGTCGACCCTCGATGAGGTAAAAAAAGACCCGTTTGGGCACGTGGTCTGGCGTGGAGTGTTTAGCCGGACGGCGAAGCCGGTCGCACGGTATTGAAGAACTCGCCCGAGCGGCGGTGAAATAATCGTCCACGCGGCGCGAGACGGAGATGATATTATAAAAAATGCCATAAGTAAAGACGGGTGCGACCATACCAGCACTGAAGCCCGGGATCCCATCAGAACTCCGAAGTTAAGCGTGCTTGGGCGAGAGGAGTACTAGGATGGGTGGCCTCCTGGGAAGTGCTCGTGTTGCACCCCTTTTGTCTATTTTTTTCGTCGACCCGCGGTGAGGTAAAAAAAGACCCCGCGGTGAGGTAAAAAAAGACGTGTTTGGGCACGTGGTCAGGCGTGGAGTGTTTAGCCTGACGGCGAAGCCGGTCACACGGTATTGAAGAACGCGTCTGTGCGACGAAAAAATAATGATCCACGCGGCGCGAGACGGAGATGATATAAGAAAAAAAACGATAAGTGAATATGGGCGCGACTAATCCAGCACAAATGCACGGGCTCCCATCAGAACTCCGAAATAAAGCGTGCTTGGGCGAGAGTAGTACTAGGACGGGTGACCTCCTGGGAAGTACTCCTGTTGCACCCTTCTGTCTTTTTCTTCGGTCGAACCGCGATGAGGTAAAAAAAGACCCGTTTGGGCACGTGGTCTGGCGTGGAGTGTTTAGTCGGACGGCGAAACCGGTCGCCCGGAATTAAAGAACTCGCGCCGAGTGGCGGTGAAATAATCGTCCACACGGCGCGAGACGGAGATGATATTACAAAAAATGCGATAAGTGAAGACGGGCGCGACCATACCAGCACTGAAGCCCCGGATCCCATCAGAACTCTGAAGTTAAGCGTGCTTGGGCAAGAGTAGTACTAGGATGGGTGACCTCCTGGGAAGTGCTCGTGTTGCACACCTTTTGTCTTTTTCTTCGGTCGACCCGTGATGAGGTAAAAAAAGACCCGTTTGGGCACGTGGTCTGGCGTGGAGTGTTTAGCCGGACGGCGAAGCCGGTCGCACGGTATTGAAGAACTCGCCCGAGCGGCGGTGAAATAATCGTCCACACGGCGCGAGACGGAGATGATATTATAAAAAATGCGATAAGTGAATTCGGGCGCGACCATACCAGCACTGAAGCCCCGGATCCCATCAGAACTCCGAAGTTAAGCGTGCTTGGACAAGAGTAGTACTAGGATGGGTGACCTCCTGGGAAGTGCTCGTGTTGCACCCCTTTTGTCTTTTTTTTCGGCCGACCCTCGATGAGGTAAAAAAAAACCCGTTTGGGCACGTGGTCTGGTGTAGAGTGTTTAGCAGGACGGCGAAGCCGGTCGCTCGGTATTGAAGAAGTCGCCCGAGCGGCGGTGAAAAAATCGTCCACGCGGCGCGAGACGGAGATGATATTATAAAAAATGCGATAAGTAAAGACGGGCGCGACCATACCAGCACTGAAGCCCCCGGATCCCATCAGAACACCGAAGTTAAGCGTGCTTGGGCAAGAGTAGTACTAGGATGGGTGACCTCCTGGGAAGTGCTCGTGTTGCACCCCTTTTGTCTTTTTTTTCGGTCGACCCGCGGTGAGGTAAAAAAAGACGCATTTGGGCACGTGGTTTGGCGTGGAGTGTTTAGCCGGACGGCGAAGCCGGTCGCACGGTATTGAAGAACGTGCCCCTGCGACTGTAAAATAATCGTCCACGCGGCGCGAGGCGGAGATGATATAAGAAAAAATGCGATAAGTGAAGATGGGCGCGACTATACAACCACAAATGCACCGGATCCCATCAGAACTCCGAAATTAAGGGTGCTTGGGCGAGAGTAGTACTAGGATGGGTGACCTCCTGGGAAGTACTCCTGTTGCACCCTTTTGTCTTTTTCTTCGGTCGACCCGCGATGAGGTAAAAAAAGACCCGTTTGGCCACGTGGTCTGGCGTGGAGTGTTTAGCAGGACGGCGAAGCCGGTCGCACGGTATTGAAGAACTCGCCCGAGCGGCGGTGAAATAATCGTCCACGCGGCGCGAGACGGGGTTGATATTATAAAAAATGCGATAAGAGAAGAGGGGCGCGACCATACCAGCACTGAAGCCCCTGATCCCATCAGAACTCCGAAGTTAAGCGTGCTTGGGCAAGAGTAGTACTATGATGGGTGACCTCCGGGGAAGTGCTCGTGTTGCACCCCTTTTGTCTTTTTTTTCGGTCGACCCGCGGTGAGGTAAAAAAAGACGCGTTTGGGCACGGGGTTTGGCGTGGAGTGTTTAGCCAGACGGCGAAGCCGGTCGCACGGTATAGAAGAACGTTCCCGTGCGACGGTAAAATAATCGTCGACGTGGCGCGAGACGGAGATGATATAAGAAAAAATGCGATAAGTGAAGATGGGCGCGACTATATCAGCACAAATGCACCGGATGCCATCAGAACTTCGAAATTAAGCGTGCTTGGGTGAGAGTAGTACTAGGATGGGTGACCTCCTGAGAAGTACTCCTGTTGCACCCCTTTGTCTTTTTCTTCGGTCGACCCGCGATGAGGTAAAAAAAGACCCGTTTGGGCACGTGGTCTGGCGTGGATTGTTTAGCAAGACGGCAAAGCCGGTCGCACGGTATTGAAGAACTCGCCCGAGCGGCGGTGAAATAATCGTCCACGCGACGCGAGACGGAGATTATATTATAAAAAATGCGATAAGTGAAGAGGGGCGCGACCATACCAGCACTGAAGCCCCTGATCCCATCAGAACTCCGAAGTTAAGCGTGCTTGGGCAAGAGTAGTACTAGGATGGGTGACCACCTGGGAAGTGTTCGTGTTGCACCCCTTTTGTCTTTTTTTTCGGTCGACCCACGGTGAGGTAAAAAAAGACGCGTTTGGGCACATGGTTTGGCGTGGAGTGTTTAGCCGGACGGCGAAGCCGGTCGCACGGTATTGAAGAACGTGCCCGTGCGACGGTAAAATTATCGTCCACGCGGCGCGAGACGGAGATGATATAAGAAAAAATGCGATAGGTGAAGATGGGCGTGACTATACCACCACAAATGCACCAGATCCCATCAGAACTCCGAAATTAAGCGTGCTTGGGCGAGAATAGTACTATGATGGGTGACCTCCTAGGAAGTACTCCTGTAGCACCTTTTTGTCTTTTTCTTCGGTCGACCCGCGGTGAGGTAAAAAAAGACGCGTTTGGGCACGTGGTCTGGCGTGGAG
>JAODPA010041484.1:0-36036 GCA_025585075.1 Nepenthes mirabilis | reverse complement strand
CGAGCGAGCTCCTTTTCGGAGCAATCTGCTTTTGGCGTTCACTGTTGGGCTCGAGCCAGTAGCGAGTCCAGCTCTGCTGCTCCCTACACTAAGGCCAATTTTTCACTTTTTTCAATTTTACTTATCTCAAAGTTAATTACTATAATTACTATGTTTTGAAAACTCGAACCTCACAACTCAACTTTGGCTCAACCGCATTTACAAAATAGTCAAAAATTAACAAATGACATCAACAGAGAGTGAAAGATTCATTAGACCAACATAATAAAGAATTAGAAATCTATTTACACACTTCAAAATAGTCGAATAATCACATGCTCTATAGTGTACATTCTACGATATAATTTTCTTTAACAAGAGTACGTGTGTCAACTCAAAAATAATGTTCAGATTTTAGTGTAGTCACTAATTAAGTGTCAAACATGAATTCTCATTTTGCTCGCAACTTTAAAGTGCTGAAAGGAAATCTCACATTTGACTAATTATAAGCTATATGGATTAATAGATATCCATGAATGGTCTAAGACCTCATCTTAGCTCTGAATAAGGTGATATTTTATTATATTCACTGATCATACTTGATCCAAAAATAATAAGAGATACAATGTCTTATCTTTACTCGCACATTAAGCACCAAAAGTGATATGTGAGATCCCAACTTCAAAAGAAAATTTAAAATCAGAATAAAGTATTAAAACCAAGAGTATGATGAACTTCGGAGGCCGGAGTGGCCTTACCCTTCAATACCGGAGTGGCCCTACGCCACTTAAAAAAAACCAGAGTAGTTTGTGTTCCAGAAGGTTAGACTGCTTGAAGCCCGAAATAGATAAAATTGACCGGAATTTGTATGGTTGACCGGCTTTTAGAAGGTTGACGGGCTTTAGAATATTGGCCGGCTGTGAGTAAGAGTTGACCGAAAACTGTGATGTTGACCGGATACCAGCATCAACATGTTGACCGACCAAAAGTTGATCGACCTTGAGAAAGGTTGACCGGACTCGAATAAAAGAAGTAAAACGATGCCCATCCTTGAGTGCTGACCAAAGAGTTGACTAGAATAAATTAAGGGCAACTAAAGACAAGGGCCAACATTACTAGTTAGTTAGAACCCAACTAGACCCTAACTAAATGAAGTAGGTGAACCACCTTGTTGTTTGTCTGAGAAGAAGTACCAAAGTAAGTAGCTTAGACTACTTCTCCCACCTAACATCTCAGAAGAAGTACGAGGTAGGTAGTTTACCCCCACTTACTCCACCTAACCCCTCTTCTATATATACTCAGCTTCAATCAAGGAAGTTAGCACGAGCAACCAGTAAGAAGAACAGTAAGGAGTAGAGAAGGAGAGAAAGCTTCCAGTCTGTAAGGGTGGGCAAATGACTGTCAGGCAAGTGTACCCTCCTGTTTTTAAGTTCATGATTTAATACTCTGTTTTAACTTCAGAATATTGCAAATGTATTAGACGATCATTCTTTTTAAGTTCGTGTGCCTAGATTTTAAAGTTTTTTCTTAAGCACTTATATTTCCGTCTCCAAAGTTCCAGCTTTAAATGAAACTGCCAGTTTTCCCTTCCGATTTAGATTAAATGCATACATTTTTAATTACTGTTTGATAAGTTGTATTCTGGATCGAATGCATACTTTCTGCCTTCTAGTAAACTCATATTTAAACTGGAGTACATAAAAATAAAAAAGTAGACCGGCTTGTATGACACTGGCAGTACCCAAATTTGAAACCGGCCTTATAATATAATTTGAAATCGGTTTAAGTAAATATCAAAACTGGCCTTGCACGTTAATTTAAAACCGGCCTAACATATCAATTTGAAACTGGCCTTACATATTAATTTGAAACCGGCCAAGAATAATTAAAACCGGCCTTGTATTTATAATTTTGAAATCGGCCAAGAATAATGGAAATCGGCTTTGTATTACAATTGAAACCAGCATTTACACGGTGGTTTTAAAACCGGCCTTGTATCATAAATTTGAAACCGGCATTTACACTGAGATTTCGAAATCGGCCTTATATCGTAATTTTGAAACCAGCATTTACACTGAGATTTCAAAACCGGTCTTGTATCATATTTTGAAACCGACATTTACACTGTGATTTCAAAATCGGCCTTGTATCGTGATTTTGAAACCGGTATTTGCATTATAATTTTTGAAATCGGCCTTGTATTATAATTAAAACCGGCCTTGTATTATGATTTGAAACCGGTATCTGTACTGAAACTTTAAAACCGGCTTGTGATATGGCCGTCCGGAATGAACAAAGAAAATGTGAATCGACTTTATGATAAAACAAATAAGTTCGGACCTTAGCATTGGGAAACAAGGTTCTCCAGCATGCCTTAGGATCTTAAGGTGATAATCGAAGATAACCAAAGTGAGAACCGTCCTCGGGGCTTTGTACAATGAGGTAGTGATAGCCATCCTCAGAGCTTTGTACAAGGAGGTAGTGATAGCCGTCCTCGGGGCTTTGTACAATGAGAAAGTGAGAGCTGTCCTCAAGGCTTTGTATAAGGAGGTATTGCCGTGATTGTGAGAAAATGTGCACAATCTATCCTCGATTAAAGCCCCCCTTTCCGTTAAGCAATAAATAAAAGAAGCTAAATTGTGACCAGCCTTATTTTATGCTCAAATATTATCTGTTTTGACTTTCTGATTAGCTTTTGTTTTGCCAAATGCTACCTTATGATATATATATATGATGCATGACTTCCTGCATTAACTGTTTTAAGTGTTCTGCATGATTCCGACCAAATGATATTTTATATATGTATCGGTAACTGTTGATAGTATGAACGTTTTATGGAATATCTACATGTACCTTGTTGAGCCCCGACTCACTGTTTTCTATTTTCCACCCCTCAGATGAAAATTTAGAACTCGTGTCTAACGAGACAGAGTGATTAGAGCCTATCTGAAGGGTTTGTAAGAATTCAGAAGCACCTTTTGGACGACCGCTACGAAGAAGTAATTAATGTAATGATCTGTTAGAATCGATAAACTTTTGTGATTGGACGTTTATGGCTATATGTATTCAGGAATGAATTTTTATGGGAATGAATGTAAATGCTTCCGTTGGATAATAGATTGACTTCCGCTATGTGTATGAGTCCTAGACGGTATCTGTGATCCTGTGATTTAGATGGTACAATCGACCCGGACCTGGCCACCGAAACTTGGTGTCAGTTCCGGGAGATTGATGGCAGATTTCTAAAAAAAAATCTATTCCGTCACATGATCACTCGTGTGAGTGAGTTGACCTAAACTTAATAGCATTGCTTTATATCGTTATATAGTAAGTGTATGAATGCCTGATAAATACAATTATATTCATCAAATAATTTGTCAAAATGATATGTTCTTTTTGTAATCAACTAAAAATAAATAATTAAATTATAGTCTACATAGCCCTAGACCTCTCACATGTGTCATGAATCATCTTTCGTTATAAGTGTAGTCAAAGGGTCTGGAATAATGTGAGTCTTGGAAATGTATTTTAAGACCACATATTTATATACAATTATATCTTAGATGTAGTTTTATTATACATCAATGTTTTTTGTTCCTCCATGATAATTAGGATCCATGGTATAGGCAAGAATATTGTGCCATTACAATAAATCATCATAGAATTTAAAGCATCATTAGCAATTTCTAGGTCGACTATGAACCTCCTTAGCCAAACGTTTTCTTGAACAGCTATTCGGTAGGTAATGTACTTCGTTTCCATAGTCAATAAGGCAACATAGCCAAATGTACTTTAAGCGATGGCAACAAAATTGAGCAAGATAGTATCTCTAAAAGTAGATTTGACCTTATCTAAGTCGCTACTCCAACCGGTGTCACTATAGCCCACTAGTTATAAACACGAACTTTGATAGTAAAGTACAAAGTTTGTAATAGCCTTAAGGTACTTGAAAACTCTCTTGACTATTTTCCAATAAGTGAGTCCAGATTTTGATTAAAATTTTCTAACATATTTAACTCCATAATATGTCTACTTGAATACACATCATATGTATGTGCATGTATATTAAGCTATCCACAACACTAGCATGGGGAACACGATAATTTTCACAATATCTTTAGGAGTTGTAGGACACATATCTCGACACTAGTTCTCAACTTTTAGTAAAGAGTATTAATAAGCTTGCAATAATACATTTGGAAGCATGTAATAATCCTTTCAGTATATGCCTTTTGAAAAATATCTAAGAGTCTTTTTGATCAATCCCTCAAGATCTTTGAGACATACCTAAAATGTATTCTGCCTCACCCATATCTATTTTCAAGTCTATATAACGGTCCATCCAATGATTTTATCTGACTACTTTTAAGTTCTGATTTAATGAACGCATCAAAGAAAATAATATTCATTGAATTTCCATTATCTATACAAACTCATTTCAATTTATAGTTGTAGACTCTATTCGTAACGAGTGCAAATACAATAGGAAAGTAGAATGGAGAGAGATTATATATGTCACATCATCGTTATTAAAACTAATGATATCATTTTTTACTTCTAATTTCTAACTCTTGTTAGAAGAAACTTTTTCAGGATGATCTCGAGTTTTTTTGCAACGGTATGGTAGACACCACATTAGTGACTCCTATCGCTACTCGGTTTTGTGGTTGCTCAGTCTACTCCTCGTCATCTTTATCATTACCTGGGGTAGGCATATGGTGTTACAAATATTTCTTAAGATAACCCTTTTGCATCAAAGCCTCAATCTCTTTTCATAGCGTCCAATAGTTTTCAATGTTGTGCCCCAGATATTAATGATAGAAAAAAAATACTTCGACTGATAATTTATTTCTAAATTTTTTATCATGTATTTGTAGTAGAATATTAGTCAGAATGTCATGTAGTGGTATGAGGTTTAGTGGCATATACTTTCTACGAATGTCTAACTCGATTCTCTATTACTTTTTATGATCCCAAGTGGAAGACTTATTGTCATTTCTTTTCTTCCCTTTACCATTTAATCATGATGGCTCACATAATCTAAATATTCTGGCCACTTTGCTTCATTAGCCTCTTCTACCGTGATATAAGCTTAGGTGATTGTTTCTACTTTAATAATGTCTTGGGGTCTTGTTAAGCTAAATATTTAAAAACGTCACCTAGTTTTATTGTAATCATGAAAGTATTTAGCTTCATCTTATAGGTGAGCTTCGATATGTCTCTTGCCTCTGTCTTAAATATTATCAAAAAATGCTTTATGCCATCGTTTGGAACTTGTTGGATCCTAATGAAGTGTCAGGGCTTCTTGTATTCCCTCTGGTTGGAGGCAAACTATGATAAGAAATGGTTTATCACTTCTTGGAAAGGTTGAATAAAATTTGATCATATAACCTGTAAAACTAAATTCTTGCATTTTCTTTTAAGGTTAAAAATAAGTAGAGGCATAGCACCGTATCCTCAAGATTTTAGAAGTCAAGCAACATTCAGAAGTGGTTGAAATGATTCATTAGTTCAGTACTTCAACAATAGGGCTTCAATGTTTACATTTTAAATTTGTGAGGGAATTGATACCTCTTTATCTCCAGAGCAAAAGGTGTACAAATCAATTCAGTCATTTGTTTAGTAGTGTTTTCCTAAAAAACCTATTATTTAGTCATTTTTATTCTCTCCTCCACCTCAATTGTGAAGACAATTCTTTTGACATTGAGGAATATCATTAACTCCGAATAATTAGCAGATACGCTTGGTATTTGCTTAGTTGAGAGGGTTTTCGGTATGTTGCTGCATGAACCCTCTAGTCATTTAAATGGACACTTAGAATCTTAGATATACCGATAATTTTGTCGCTTAAGACTTTCTTCTCTCACTTCAGAGTTTAAGCACATTTTGAGTTAGGTATGAGTAATACAAATGGGTGCCTAGGGAGCCTTTAGAATTTTTGACTGAGTGTGGCTTTCCTTTGAAATAATTTTCTTTTCTTTCGACCTTTTTAAGAATATTGATGCCTGCATCTAGAGGACCTCAACCATTTATGTTTGGCCATCGACTTCATCCCATAAGAATTTCAATATGTTCAACATATATTAAATCTGAGTGACCAAGCCCCCAATGTAGAGATTAACAATTGGGCAGGCACTTCTAAAACTACTTTCCATTGGGGCAAATCCACGAGATGGGACACCCTTTAGTAGCTGGCTTGACTATGCCTATTCTTATGTGTTCTCCATTTTTCCTTTGTTAAAGACGAGAGTTGTTTCCAGGTAGATCGTATTTAGATTAGGTAGAAACAAATGGTTTAACCACTTTCCCATAGAGGATGCTAAGTATGTGTGACTTGGATTTAGATAGTTATATGAATGGAGTAAGATTGGACTTTTAAATCTTTTAATTCAGATTTGACATACCACAACACTTATCAAGAGATTAAAAGATACGGGACTCGCTCCTTAGAATATCTTGTGACACTCAAGAGAAAAATATTTTTTAGGAAATAAAAGATAATAAGAGCTTGAGGATAGAAAAATAAAGGACTTGGCTTTATAAATTTTTAAATTTGTAAGTCTATAGAGGATTAGAATTTTTTATTTGCTATTTTATGAGTGATTTCGATCATCATCTATTTAAAAAAATAGGTTTATTTATAATCTTATTGTTAATTTGTATATCTTTTTGCAAGTGGCATGATTGAGCACCAATTGAAATGTTACGCAGGTTGAGAACTGAATAGTATAACTATTTCATAAATTCTAAGTTTAATGCTCGTCTTTTAAGTGCTTTAACTATGTATTTGATTCAACCACTCATTTTCTAAGTGCCTATGTTCTTCCTCTAAGTATAATCTATGATTTAGTTTCTTCCAAGAGATTCAAATTTTGTCTTAATAGTTAAGCATTTTGATGCAAAGTAAAGTTCTTCCACCTAATGACAGTCCTATCTCCGCTAGGATAACCGCCTTTGCTCCTAAGCACAAATGGAAGAGCAATTCTCGAGTGGGCTCTCTTGGAATCTGTGATGAACCCGATCCGACTTCCAGCAAGGGGCAGCCTGAAATATGTCCGTCAGAAACTAAATACAATTGTATAAAAATATATGTCACACAAACACACACGGGATCCAAAATATCACAAATAGATGCATGGCTCTAACGTCATATCTCCAGATACAACGTCAGAATATAAAGATGCCACTAGGTACCTAAGATTAAACCATAATAAAATGCGGAAGCATATAAAATCATTAAAACATAGTAGAAACTAAATACATCTGAATATCATCAATATACACAGTATATACTAACGTGTCCATCCAACAAATGTTCAAGTCCTCCATACATATAAACAAAACCACAAAATCCAAGACTACAAAATTTTCTTCCAAATCCTCAACCTAGCCAACTAGAAGTCTCTACTTTACCTTATTGGGTATAAGTTCGTACTCATCTGAAGGTAAGAAAAATAGTAAGAAAGTGAGTCAAATACTTAGTAAGACATAATATAATCAAGACAATAAGCAGTTTACTAAAAATAAAGTAAGGGAGGGAATAAAAATATAATGCAGATGCATAAATATGAAATATGATCAAATATATTTTCGAAATACATTTAACTTTCCATATTTTAGGTATAATTCCATTAGATTCCAAAACATGTAAAAAATTTTTTATCTTTGCGGATTAAGGCTAGTAGACCTTACCAGCTAATGGAGTAGCCGAATGAGAAAAGGAATGTGTATACTTCCACACATTCTAAGGCACTACCCACACAATTAAATACCCAATGACGAGTGGTATACCTTTAACCCGATATACGAGACCATAAACTTATGCCACCATAGCATCTCCCGTGGCCCAGGAGTAATTATCGGTCTACCACTAATATTTTAAGGCATATCAGAGAATATTACCATCTGGTATACAATTTTCTAGGTCTAGTTTTCTTGATTACTTATTCTTAAGGGAAGTTCCACATTAATTCTTAGTATATAGTTCTCACTCCCTGGAGAACGATTCATCAAACCTAACAAGTTATGGAGTTCCCTTCTTATTCCTTGCATAATTTTTATATTTCTTATGTATAGATACCGATTGTCATTTTCTTGTGACTTAAGTTTTCACATGACTTCAAATACATGCAAAAGTTAATAAAGAACTTGAAAAAATTAGGAAATTCTTACCACGTTGAGCCAAATAAAACCTTATGATTTACGAACAATAAATCCCTTCACAAAAGTATCCAACATAATTTTCAGAACATACAAAATATCATATATAAAATACATGTAAATAAATATCAAATAATTAAGGCAACTACGTTCACAAGCTAGGGTACTAATTTTTCTAAAGTCAAATCATACATAAATTCCAAAATATTTGGGCAGGATAGTGGGGCATGGGGTTATAGTTTCTATGAAACTCAATATCTCACAAAACATCCAAATCAAACATGAAATCAATATATATACATGCCTAAGATATGGGTATTTTAAAATACATACTTAGATAGGCATTTGAAAAAAATACCATAAAGGAATGGAACAAAAGGTGCAATAAAAAAAAAAAGAAAAGTATATGAGTGTACTGCCTCGACCCAATCTACAACTTTCTCAACTAACTTAAACCCGAAAACGGACTCGAAAGCCTCAAACTCTTCTTCTCTCTCTTCTCCTCCACGCTCTCTCTCTCCTCCTTCTCTTTTCTCTTCCAAAAAATGACCAAAAAGCTGACATTGTGGGTATTTATATTCAGATTGGCGCTTGCGCCATTCAACCGCTGTTCGGGCACCACTGCTCTGAAACTCGTGCCCTGGGCACTTATCGGGCGTGCCTCAGGCCTTTCCATGCTGGAAAATGTGCCCCGAGCACGCCTCAGATGTAATATTCTACTAAACATGCCTAGGGTGTGCCTCGGGCACCACTCAAGTGCCGAGCCTCCCACTTCCAATCATGCTTTCAAAACTTAATTTTTCGCATATCTTAAGCTTGATTTTGATTATATTAATTTAATTACTCTTAGTTATTATATTTTAGAAACTAATACCTTACAACTCTCCCCCATTTATAAAAATTTTATCATCAAAATTTAATGAATCTTCAAACAGTAGAAATAAACCTACATACATCGGAATAAATGGTGTTATTTCTCCTGGATCTCCTCTTTCCTTTCCAACGTCGCCTCCTCTTGAGAATGGTTCCTCCATAATACTTTCACAAGAGAAATGATCTCCGAGTGTAAAATCTGATCTCTCTGATCCAAAATTTGTACTTGCTCCTCTGAATATGACAAATCTTCATTGATAGCCAAAGAACCGTACTTGATAACGTGTGTTGAATCATGGGCATACTTCGGCGGCCCATGCACGTCGGAAAATATCATGCACGTCGGCCAAATTCGGCGATAGTGCTAATCAATAGGCCAATGAATCACGAAGGGTCCAATGAATCACAACTTTGACTTCCCTTTAACACCGAATCTGGTGGTTCCCTTCGATGGTGAAATCTTAAGGAAAACAAAATCACCAACCTCAAATCTAAGCTTCAATCTCATTCGATCGGTATAGCTTTTCTGTAGGCTTTGGGCGATCTTCAACTTCACAAAAATACCAAAATCTTATTCATTATTTCCTTAATAACATCAGGTCTCAAAAGTCATCTGTCTCCTATCTCCTCCCAATGGATAAGAGATCGACACTTCCCACCATATAAAGCTCCGAACGGAGTCATGCCAACACTTTCCTGAAAACTATTATTATAAGTAAACTCCACTAACGCCAGGTGATTATCCCAATTCCCCCTTCAACTCCATCACTGATACTCTAAGCATATCCTCTAAAATTTGGATGGTTCGCACAGATTGGCCATCCGTCTGAGGATGATATGCCTTCCTAAATTTTAGATTCGTCCCTAATTTTCGATGCAGACTCTCCCAGAATTTATAGATGAAACGCGGATTGCGATCGAACACAATAGATGCTAGCACACTGTGAAGTCTAACAATCTTATTAATATACAGCAGCGCCAAACAATCACAAGAATACGTCGTCCGAATGGCTAAGAAATGAGTTGATTTTGTTAATTGATCCACAATGACCAAAATCGTACTATGATTCCTTGGGGTTCTAGGCAATCCTGAAATAAAATCTATCATAATATTTTCCCACTTCTAACTCAAATAGGCAATGGCTACAATAAACCTAAGAGCTTTCTCCTTTTAGCTTTCAGCTGCTAGCAAATAGGGCATCTATTAACAAAAAACACAATCTCTTTTCGCATATTCCTCCACTGGAACATCTTCTTCAAGTCTTAGTACATCTTATTAATTTCTGGGTGGATAGTGTACATGGTTCGATGGGCATCCTTCATGATTTCTTCCTTTAACTCCTTATCATCAAATACACATAAATGATCCCAGAATCTCAAGGCTTCATCGACACAAACGTTAAAATCCATCCGAGAGTCTCGATGAAGATCTTTAACAATATCCATAAAAAATGGATCATTCGCTTGCCCTTCCGTAGTTCTCTGGAGGATCTCAAGTTACACTTGCAAGAATTACAACATCGTTCGATTACCTTTAACGTACCGTTGGATATTACAATGCTTCAAATAATCCAGCATCTCCACCTGCTTAATCTACAACCTTGCTACAAAACTAGACAGGTGACTTAAAGCATCTGCAACCGCATTCGCTTTTCTAGGCTAGTAATATATTTCACAAACATAATTATTTAGAAACTCAATCCATCTTTGTTGCCTCATATTCAGCTTTTTTTGAGAAAATAAATACTTGAAGCTCTTGTGATCAGAATACACTAGAAAATTTTTATCGTACAGATAATGTCTCCAAATCTTCAACATGAATACTATGGCAGCTAGCTTCAAATCATGGGTCAGGTAATTCTTTTTATGAATCTTCAACTGTCGAGACCTATAAGCAATGACCTTCCCATTCTACATCAAAACCAACCAAGTCCAAACTTGGAGGCACCATAATACACCTTAAAACCATCAGAACTATCGAGAATAATCAGAATCAACGTAGAAGTTAACCGATCCTTTAACTCCTGAAAACTCCGATCATACACTTCTGTCCATTCAAACCTGACCTCCTTTTTTTGTCAATTGGGTGAGTGGCAAAATAATACGAGGGAAATTCTCCACAAATCTACAATAGTACCTGGTCATACCCAAGAAATTCCGAACATCTATTACTGTTGTCGGTCGACTCCAATTAATTACAACTTCAATCTTCTTTGGGTCGACCGAAACACCTTCATTAGAAATAATGTGGCCCACAAATATAACTTTCTCAAATAGAACTCACACTTCTTTAACTTTATAAACAACTTATGGCCCCTAAGGGTCTGTAACATGGTCCTCAAATGCATCTCGTGTTCTTTACAACTCTTTGAATAAATCAGAATATCATCAATAAAAATCACCATAAATTTATCCAAATAGGGCTGAAGGACCAGATTCATCAAATCCATAAATACAATAGGAGTATTCGTCAACTCAAACGACATAATAAGAAATTCATAGTGGCCATACCTTGTCTGAAATATCATCTTTGCCACATTCTCTTGCTTAATTCACAGTTGATGGTACCCAAACTGAAGATCAATCTTTGAGAATACACATGTTCCTTGCAATTGATCAAAAAGATCATCGATAAGGGGGCAATGGGTACTTATTCTTGATTATGATTTCATCCTATTAATAATAATCCACATATAGTCGCAAAGTTTCATCTTTCTTCTTCACAAATAGGATTGGTGCACCCCAAGGTGATACACTGGGTCGAATAAAATCCATATCCAATAGGTCTTGCAATTGTTGCTTCAATTTCTTCAATTCAGTAGGAGCCATATGGTAGTATGTCATTGAAATAGGTGCTAATCCTGGAACGAGATCAATCTCAAACTCTATCTCTCGATGTGGTGGTAAAGCATGCAATTTATCTGGAAATACATCCTCAAATTTTGCACGCCATCGGAATCTCCTTCGCTGAAATCTCATGGCTCTCCACCACACTGACATAGGCCAAATGTGCTTCACACCCGCTTCTCAACAAATGTTGAGCATGCATAGTAGAAATAAAATAGGACTCTTTTACCCACCAAATTCTTTGAATGTGAAAGGGCTCACATTCCAAAATTGTAAAATCTACCTTCTTATAGAAACAATCAATATTTGCATGATACCTCGACAACTAGTCTATACCCAAAATCACATTGAAATCATTTATTTCCAACAAAATCAAATCAGTAACTAAAGATAAGCCATTCATCTCAACAATACATCTGGGGTGTGAAATATCCATAATAACAGAGGATCCCGTAGGCGTTGAAACAATCAATGGATAATTAAGAATTATAAGAGAGGATGTAAGATGATAAGCAAATCAAGGAGAAACAAAAGAATGGATAGATCCATAATCAAAGAGTACAGTATTAGATGTACCACAAATAGAAATAATACCATCCATCACGCTATCAGATGCTTCGCATTACTTGCAGACACCGCAAAGGCCTTTCCCAAAATAGTGGGTTTAGATACAAGTGCCTTCTTCTGATAGGGACAATCCTTGATCATGTGCCCCGATTGACTGCAATTAAAATATACTCCCATCAACTTATAACAAGATCTATCTCCATGCAACTTCCCACAGTATTAATAAGGACTTACTGAAACTTGCTTGGTCAGTGCAAGTTGACTAGCCTTCTTCTCTGGGTTAGATTGCCTTACCCTCTTTGGCGGTCTTTCAGAATCCGCACTAGAGCTAGCACCAACACGACTCTTACCCGATATTATTTTCTTAAAGAACTCCTTCTCAAGTTCTTTTTCATGGATCAAGGCACGATCCAAAACTTCACCGTAAGTTGACAACATCAAAGTCGCCAACTGTTTCCAAATATCATCTCTTAAACTTTGAAAAAATTTCCTCACTTTCCTTTCCTCATCCTCCATCATGGATGGTGTATACCAGGACAACTCCGTGAACTTTACATCATATTCTACCACAGTCTGATTACCCTACCTCATTCGAATAAATTCCTCCTTTTTCTGTTCGCGGAGGATGAAAGGAAAATACTTCTCCATGAACGCTGCTTCAAACATGGCCCAAGTGATCTCATTCTCGGGCACCCCCATGGCTCTTTTCTTCATTTCTCTCCAATGATGCGCTTTTCCTTCTAAATGGTAGGTGGCAAATAATACTCAATCCTCCTCCGCACACCGAATGACTGTAAACACTTTCTTCAATCATTGAAATCACGTATCAGCCTTAATTGGGTCTGGTTTACCCATGAATTCTGGAACTCGTTCCTGAACAAACCGATCATATGCAGATGTCCTCAGAGTAACAGGAGCTTGCAGCGGAGCCAGAAATAGAACTAGAGTAAGGTTTTGCTACCCCATATTCTCTATAATGTTGGCCATCCTCTCAAACAGATTCAAGTACTCCACCACTCGATCTCATTGTTGGCCGCCTCCACGCGCAGTTCTCCGTTTAGGTGGCATAGTCAGCTACTAATATTCTTCTGAAATAAAAATAATACGAGTTAGTTTATACTTCGGACACTAACTAGAACACTACAATCTATGCGATCAAATATAACTACCAATCCTAACTTAGCTTTAACCTAGGTTATTTAAATTATAATAACTAGAGCTACCTAATCTAACTTAATTATCCCAAGCCTTCACCTACTTATTCCATCTATCTTATCCTATCCTAGGCTTCTGCATAAGATCAAGATTAAGATCAAGCCTAAGGCACCTTTTTATCTGATACCAATTGTGACAAATCCGATCTGGCTCTCGGCAAGGGGATGCCTAAAATATGTCTGTTAGAAACTAAACACAATCCACAATGATTCACCTGTATAAAAATATATATCACATAAATACACACAAGATCCAAAATGCCACAAATAGATGCGTGGTTCCAACATCATATCTTTGGAGATGACATCGGGACATAGATATGCCACTAGGTACCTAAAATCAAACCATAATAACCTACAAAAGCATATCAAATCATTAAAACACAGTGAAAACTAAATATATCTAAATATCATCAATATACACAACATACACGAACATGTCCGTCCAACAAATACTCAAGTTCACCATACATATGAACAAAACCACAAAATTCAAGGCTACAAAATTTTCTTCCAAATCCTCAGCCTTACCAACTGGAAGTCCCTACTCCACTTCATCGGGTATAAGCTCCTACTCATTTGAAGGCAAGAAAAACAGTAATGGGGCGAGCTGAATATTAATTGTTAGTACTAATATTCGCTTTTTAATAAATCTAACATTTAGCAATATCATAAAATCATCTTTCCTTTATGATACAACTATTCCGGCCCTCCATCTTTAAAATCATTACCTATAAACCCTCAAAACAAGGATCTTGCCAACTATCCTAGCTATGGGTGAAGAAATTTCAACTTATGGGTCCCTCCTCAACTTGATTCAAGGGTAGTAAAAAACATTACAAACTTACCAGTCCCATAAGGGATCACTCAAACAATATGGCTAACAATTTTACTCTTAATTTCCTCAAAGGCTACATTCCTATGTCCCATTTCCATAAATACTAATTGATTCTAAGCCAAGCACCTTGCAGCTCTACGATCCCTAAGTATATTTGTTAGATTGCTCAATAGATTCAGTTAAACCCGAGAGAACAATACTCCCTTTGCTCCCTTTACTAATGAGGTCATCTTAGCAGGGATCCGAATATTGCCAAAAGATTCAACCCATAGAATTTGGGAGATGTCATCAAACCTGCAAAATCCAATGGGCATTTCTGGACTTTATAGCAACCATATTCTTATCCCGAATGCTGCCAGGACTACAACTTATATTATTTAACACGATATGGACATAGATTGTGTGAGATCTCGAAATCAAAGAAGTTTAAAATCAAAGTAAAATATCGCTACTTAAAAATCGGGGTATTTTGATTTTGACTTAAACCGAAGTGGCCTTACACCACTGGAAGACCGGAACTAATGGTAATCAAAATATTGACCAAAAGGTGATATTGACCAGCATCAAAATGTTGACCAAAGTTGAGATATTGACTATCGTCAAAATGATGACTGGTGTCAAAACGTTGACCGGCGTCAAAATATTGACCAAAAGGTTGACCAAAGGGTTGACCGATTTTTATAAATGTTGACCGACCTTAAATAAGAGAAAAGAAACATTGACCGGCTTTGAGTAAAAGTTGGCCAAATTTGAGTAAGAAGCGTTGACCAAAAAAGTTGACCAGTAGAAAAGTTGACCGACTTTGGAGAAAATGTTGACCATCTAAAATTGACTACCGATTCCAGAAGACAAGGGCCAACTTTGTTGTTAGATCCCAACTAGATTCCATTCTAATCAAAGCAAGTGAACTACCCCATTGACCTTCTAGATAAAAGTACCAAGTAGGTAACTTACCCCACTCATTCCCACCAAACCCCTGAAGGAAAGTACCAAGTAAGTGACCCACTCCACTTACTCCACCTAATCCCTCCTCTTTATATACTGAGCTCTAGTTGAGGGATGAGTGTGGAATTCCTGGAATGCAAGGAGTGAAGGAGTAAAGCTTCAAGTCAGTCGGAGTAGGAAGTCAATAGTCAGGCAAGTGTACTTTTCCTTTTTAAACTCAGATTTTACTTCTGTTTTTAAGTCCCAACTTTAAGAAAAATTACAAGTGTTCTCTTCAGATTTAAATGCTTTAACACATAGTATATCAGACTTGCTGTTTTTAATTATTGCTTGATAAGCTGCATCTCTGACGTTATGCTTGCTTTATGAATGGACTGAAAATATAGTTTTGATTTTATGGTTAATTCATGCTTACTGGTTTCTGCTTTTCATTTTTTGCTCAACTTATGGTTGAACTTGAATTGTTTAAAAATGAAGAAATAAACCAGCTCTGAGTCATAATAAATAATTATTGACCGAAATGAGATTTATGGATTTGAAACCGTTTTCATGTCAATTGAAAGTCTTTTTACTTGACCGGAATAAGAAAAATGAATTTAAAATCGGCTTTATAATATAACGACCGAAAGCTTTGTGCCTGTCCGGAATATGAACTCACGAAAAAGTGAATCGGCCTTATGACAAGATAATTAAGATCGGACCTTAGCTCTGGGTGATAAAATTCTCTGGTATGCCTTAGAATATTATGGTGGTAATCGAGGATAACGAAAGGAAGCTGTCCTCGGGGCTTTGTATAAGGAGGAAGTGAGAGCCGTCCTCGAGGCTTTATACAAGTAGGTATTGCCGTAATTGTGAGGAGATATGCACAATCTATCATCGATTATTGCCCCTTCACCAGCGATGTCCCTTATCGATAAAAATAAAAGAGAAGAGAAAATTTTATAATAAGACCGACTCTGTTTTCTGTCCTGATGTCCAGAATTTGACTGCTCCGACCTTCCTGATTTCTTTGTATTATGTATTTACCATGATTCGGTTAACTGTTAATTTTATAAGATTGATGTTGCATATGTATCTGCATCCGCCTTACAATATAAATGCTTTACGAAAAATCTGCATGTACTTTGTTGAGCTCTGACTCACTATTTTCTATTTTCCGCCCTCCAGATGAAACTATAGAGCTCGTGCCTAACGAGATGGAGTGACTAGAGCCCCATCTGAATGATTCTAAGGACTCGAAAGCATATTATAAAGTTACCCAAAAGAAGCAGTTTTATTGTAATGATCCGGTTGAAATATATAAATTTTTATAATTGGACTTTCATGACCATATATGTATAAATGAGTTTTATGGATATGAATGCAAATGCTTCGACAGGTTATTAGATTGGCTTCTATTACATATTTTATGAAAATCGTGTATGGATCCTAGATGGCATCTATGATCCTGTGATTGGTATGCACGATCGGCCGGGACCAGATCATCGAAACCCTAGTGTCAGTTCTGGGAGGTCACTGGTAGAATGCAAAAAAAAAATCTGTTCCGTCACAATTGATATCAGAGAGATGAGATGCCTTAGGAATTGATCGATCGAAAATGCGAAAACATAGGTTTGAATCTTCGTACTAAATTTTCATAAGAAGTAGGCCAAGGTAACTTAGGCAACTAGAGTCCTAAAGAAGCTTGGAACCTAGCCTAAGTTCAATTTTAACGAGTTGATGGATATTTTCTTTTCTTGGGATTATAATATCGTGTCTGTTTTGATTTTAGGATGGCTAGTAAAAGAGGAAGAAGGAATGGCCGTAATACACCCCAAGATCGGGAGGCCGCCTATATATATTTATTGAAAAGAATAACCAATGTAGTGGAGTCTGTCGAGCATAGGCATATGACTTCGGTCCTTGCAACCGAGCCAGCTTTGGCCATCCTGGCTCCAACCACGTATGATCAGTTCACAACGGAGCGAGTGCCGGGCTTTTTGGAAAAACTCGATCCGGTAGAAGCTGGTATATGGCTAAAGAGGATGAAGAAAATATTTACAGTAATTGGGTGTACGGATCAGAAGAAGGTCACTTTCACCGTGTATAAGTTGGAGGACGAAGCGGACAGTTGGTGAGGTATGAAGAAGAGAGCGCTAGGAGTGCTCAACGAGTTGATCACTTGAGATATGTTCGAAAAAGCTTTTTCTGGAGAAATACTATCCAGTCTCCGAGATCAAAAGGAGATGGAGTTCATGAGATTAATGGAAGGGAGTATGTCGGTGACTGAGTACAATGCTAAATTCTCCGAGCTGTCATGATTCTCGCCTTACTATGTAGAAGACAAATTAAGAAAGGCAAAGAAATTTCAGCAAGGACTGCGGGATGATATCCGAAAATAACTGTCCACATTAAAGTTTGAGACGTATGCCGATATATTGGACAGAGCAGTCATTAACGAAAAAGAAGTGGAGATAGAGAAATTCTACACAAAGAGGGCAGCTAGCTGTGCAGGCGTGAGTGGCGGATCTGTTAGGGGATCTTTTGGATCATCTAAGAAGATAAGGATGACTGATAAAGAAAAGTGTGTTGTGCCGGCTCAGTCGATGGTTGATTCAAGGACGTCGGCTGCACACTGCACCACCTGTGGGAGGATGCATCCGGGGCTGGCATGCCATCGGATGATAGGAGCTTGTTTCAAATGTGGACAGTAGGGCTACCTGATCAAGGATTGCCCGAGACTAGAGGGGAGAAAGCCTACTACTCTGGCTAAGGCCTTTGCAGTGACTATTCAAGAACCGGAGGCAACGCCAAATATTGTGGAAGGTACTCTTTATGTTTGTGGAGTTCATACATCTATCTTATTTAACTTAGGATCTACCCACTCTTTTATTTCTCCACGATTTGTGTGCCTTATTGCCACTACCCCTTACATATTGGATTATGAATTGTCTATGTGTACCCCTACTGGATTCCCTGTAATTACTGATATTGTATATCCTGGATGTGTAATGGAAGTAGATGAGCAATGTTTTGACGTGATTTTGGGGTGGATTAGCTGGCTAAAAATCATGCCACCATTGATTGCTTTATGAAGAGGGTTTATTTTAACATCCCTGGAATGGAAACCTTTTTCTTCTAAGGCATTAGGAAGAAGGAGATGCCAGTGTTGATCTCGGCCTCGCATGCCAAACATCTGGTAAGAAGAGGATGTAAAGCTTATTTAGCTTATGCCTGCACTACTAGGAGTCATAGGGTACCGGCTAAAGGACATTTTTGTCATCCGCAATTTTGAGGATGTATTTCCTGAGGAGTTGCATGGATTGCCTCCTCATCGGGAGATTAAATTTGAGATCTCTATCATTTTCGGCGTCAGTCCAGTTTCTAAGGCCCCTTATAGAATGGCCCCTACTGAGTTAAAGGAGTTAATATTACAATTATAGGAGCTATTAGACAAGGATTTTATCAGGCCGAGTGTGTCTCCATGGGGAGTACCGGTGTTATTTGTAAGGAAGAAAGATGGGTCATTACGGCTTTGTGTTGATTATCGTGAATTGAACAAAGTCACGATTAAAAATAAATATCCTCTGCCACGTATTGATGACTTGTTTGATCAATTGTAAGGATCTCAGGTGTTCTCAAAAATTGATTTAAGGTTCGGTTATCATTAGTTGAGGATTAAGCCGAAGGATGTGACCAAAACTGCTTTTTGGATGAGATACAGCCACTATGAGTTCCTCGTTATGCCCTTTGGGCTTACAAACGCTCGTGCTGCCTTTATGATCTAATGAATAAAGTACTCAGGTAGTATCTGGATAAATTTATGATGGTTTTTATTGATGATATTCTAATCTATTCAAGGAACTAGAAGAAGCACGAGACTCATCTAAGGATAGTACTTCAAGTGCTCCGTGAGAAAAAGTTATATGCTAAGTTAGAAAAATGTGAATTCTGGTTGGAGAAGATGATGTTCTTGGGACATGTAATTTTTTATGGTGGTATTTCTATGGAATCAAAAAAAGTAGAGGCTGTTACTAACTGGAGCAGGTTGACTTCCGTAACCGAGGTTAAAAGCTTTTTGTGCATGGCAGGCTACTACCGGCAATTTGTAGAAAATTTTTTACAAATTGTTATGCCCTGACTCGATTACTGAAGAAGGAAGTTAAATTTGAATGGACTGAGGAGTGTAATCAGAGTTTTTAGGAATTAAATGATCGCATGACTACTGTTCCAGTATTAGTGATTCCAGAAGGATCAGGAGGCTATAAGGTGTACTGTGACGCCTCTAAGGCGAACTTGGGATGTGTATTGATGCAGCATGGTAGGATGGTAACTTACGAGTCTAGATAACTGAAGGTGCATGAAAAAAACTATCCAACCCATGATCTAGAGTTAGCTGCTGTGGTGTTTGCCTTGAAAATTTGGATGCATTACCTATATGGTGAAAACTTTCTTGTGTATTCTGATCACAAAAGCCTGAAATATCTATTTTTCTAAAAGAAGCTTAACATGAGGGAAAAGATTACGACTGTGAGATACAGTATAAGCCTGAAAAAGCTAATATAATTGCGGATGCATTGAGTCGATGGTTAGGAATGGTGGCTTGATTGCAAATCAAGTAAATGGAATTGTTAGATTATCTGAAGCAATGTGATGTCCGGTAATATGCTAAGAGCAATAGGATGCTCCTGTCTTATCTTCATATCCAACCTGAGATTATTAGTGAAGTTAGGAGAAAAAAAGTTAATGATCCGTTCCTTGTAGAAATTGCAGGTGACTTGAGTAAGAAGTCCAGCGTTGAATTCAGTATCCGAATAGATAGAGTATTAAGCCCTAGAGACCGATTATATGTGCCCAATGATAAGGAGTTAAAAAAAAGATTCTAAAAAAAGCCCATCGGTCTAGATATACCATCCACCTCAAAATAAATAAAATGTATCAAGACTTGAAGAAAACTTTATGGTGGAGGAATATGAAGAGGGACATCATGGCCTATGTGAAAAAATGTATTGTGTGTCAGCAATTGAAGGCAGAAAGGAGAAAACCTTTTGGGTTGTTACAGCCAATACCGATCCAGAGCTAAAAATGGGAAAACATTGCTATAAATTTTGTATCGGGTCTGCTAAGGACCCCTAGAAATCACGATGCCATTTGTGTTATAGTTGACCGGTTGAAAAAGTCAGCCCACTTCTTGGCAATCAGGATGACCTATTCACGTGATAAACTGGTTCAACTATATGTGAACGAGATCGTAAAATTAAATGGAATTTCTGCCTCCATTATATCTGATAGGGATCCCCGTTTTGTCTCAAGGTTTTGGAAAAGCTTGCATAAAGAATTGGGGATTGAATTAAAATTTAGTACTGCTTATCACCGTCAGACGGATAGCAAGTCTGAACGAACTGTACAGATTCTTGAGGATATGTTGAGGGCTTTTGTATTAGAAATGAAAGGCACTTGGGATACTTACCTGACACTGGTAGAATTTACTTACAATAATAGTTATCAGATTAGTAGCAACATAGCGCCTTTTGAGGCTCTATATGGAAGGAAATGCAGGTCGCCGATTTACTAGGAAGAAATCGAAAATAAAAGGATTTTGGGTCCGAAAATCATGAAGGAAATAGCTGAGAAAATAAAATTGATCCATAGTAATTTGAGGATCGCTCAAAGTAGACAGAAAAGTTATGCGGATAAAAGGAGGACATAATTGAGCTTTGAGATAGGAGATTTTGTTTTTCTGAAAGTCTCACCATCCAAGGGAACATTACGGTTCGGAATGAAGGGTAAACTCAAGCCGCGATTTATTGGTCCTTTTGAGGTTCTGAAAAAGATTAGAGAAGTAGCCTACAAACTAGCACTACCGCCAAGTTGACAGAAGTACATGACGTGTTCCATGTGTCCATATTCCGGGAGTAATTTATGATCCTACACACATAATTGAATTCAAACCCTTGGAAATCAACAGGATTTATCCTACGTCGAGGAGTCACTACAAATTCTCGACCGGAAAGAGCAAAGGCTGTGTACAAGGACGGTTCCTCTTGTAAAGGTGCTCTGAAAAAATCACTCCTTTGAGGAAGCCAGCTAGGAATGAGAAGAAGAAATCTGGAGTAAATATCCCCACTTGTTTGAATAAGGTATGTAACTTCATTTAAATTTCAAGGACGAAATTTGTTTAAGTAGAGGAGAATTGTGAGATCTCGAAATCAAAGAAGCTTAAAATCAAAGTAAAATATCACTACTTAAAAATCGGAGTGTTTTGATTTCGACTTAAATCGGAGTGGCCTTACACCACTGGAAGACCGGAACTAATGGTAATCAAAATATTGACCGGCGTCAAAATGTTGACCAACGTCGAGATGTTGACTATCGTCAAAATATTGACCAATGTCAAGACGTTGACCGGCGTCAAAAGGTTGACCAAAAGGTTGACTGATTTTTAAAAATATTGACCGACCTTGAATAAGAGAAAAGAAATATTGACCGACTTTGAGTAAAAGTTGGCCAAATTTGAGTAAGAAGTGTTGACCAAAAAAGTTGACCAATAAAAAAGTTGACTGACTTTGGAGAAAATATTGACCAGCTAGAATTGACTACCGAATTTAGAAGACAAGGGCCAATTTTGTTGTTAGATCCCAACTAGATCCCAATCTAATCAGAACAAGTGAACTACCCCATTGACCTTATAGATAAAAGTACCAAGTAGGTAATTTACCCCACTCACTCCCACCTAACCCCTGAAGGGAAGTACCAAGTAGGTGACCCACCCACTTACTCCACCTAATCCCTCCTCTTTATATACCAAGTTTCAATTGAGGGACAGGTGTGAAATTCTTGGAAGGTAAGGAGTGAAAGAGTAAAGCTTCAAGTCAGTCGGAGTGGGTGGTCAATAGTCAGGCAAGTGTACCTTTAATTTTTAAACTCAGATTTTACTTCTGTTTTCAAGTCCTAACTTTAAAAAAAATTGCAAGTGTTCTCTTCAGATTTAAACACTTCAGCACATAGTATATCAGACTTGCCGTTTTTAATTACTGTTTGATAAGTTGTATCTTTGACGTTATGCTTGCTTTACGAACAGATTGAAAATATAATTTTGATTTCATAGTTAATTCATGTTTGCTGCTTTCTGCTTTCCTTTTTTATTCAACTTATGATTGAACTTGAATTGTTTAAAAATGAAGAAGTAAACTAGTTTTGAATCATAATAAAGAATTACAGACCGGAATGAGATTTATGGATTTGAAATCGGTTTCATGTCAACTGAAAATCTTTTTACTTGACCGGAATAAGAAAAATAAATTTGAAATCGGCTTTGTAATATGACGACCGAAAGATTTGTGCCCGTCAGGAATATGAACTAACAAAAAAATGAATCGGCCTTATGACAAGATAATTAAGATCGTGCCTTAGCACTGGGTGAAAAAGTTCTCCAGCATGCCTTAGAACATTATGATGGTAATCGAGGATAACGAAAGGCAGCCGTCCTCGGGGCTTTGTACAAGGAGGAAGTGAGAGTCGTCATTGGGGCTTTGTACAAGGAGGAAGTGAAAGCCGTCATTGGAGCTTTGTACAAGGAGGTATTGCCGTGATTGTGAGGAGATGTACACAATCTATTCTCGATTATTGCCCCCTCCGCCGGCGATGTCCCTTTTCAATAAAAATAAAAGAGAAGAGAATTTTTTAATAAGATTGACTCTTTTTTCTGTTCCGATCTCCAGAATTTGACTGCTCCATCCTTCCTGATTTCTTTGCATTATATGTTTGCCATGATCCGGTTAACTGTTGTTTTTATAATATTCATGTTGCATATGTATCTGTATCTGCCTTACAATATAAATGATTTACGAAAAATCTGCATGTACCTTGTTGAGTTCCGACTCACTGTTTTTTATTTTTTCCCCCTCCAAATGAAACTATAGAGCTCGTGTCTGACAAGATGTAATGACTAGAGCCCCATCAGAATGATTCTAAGGACTCAAAAGTATATTTTGAAGTTACCCGGAAGAAGCAGTTTTATTATAATGATCCGATTGAAAAATATAAATTTTTGTAATTAGACTTCATGACCATGCATGTATAAATGAGTTTTATGGATATGAATGCAAATGTTTCGGCAGGTTATTAGATTGGCTTCTGTTACATATTTTATGGAAATCGTGTGTGGGTCCTAAATGGCATCTGTGTTTCTGTGATTGGTATGCACGACCGGTTTGGACCAGATTACCGAAACTTTGGTGTCAGTTTAGGGAGGTCGCTGGCGAAATGCAAAAAAAAAAATCTGTTCCGTCACAGATTGATCTTTAGAAATCACCTATCCATTCACTGTACCCACTTAGCAATTTAAGCTTCGAGTAACCAAGTATTCAATTATCCACAAATGATCTCATTAGCTGAATCTACCTCCTTAGAGGTTCTAAGGCATCAATAACAATATCTAACCAAAGCTCATCCCTTCAGATTACTAGCCGACATACCTCAACCCAGAACCGGCTAAACTAAAATTGACTACTTAGACCTTACCTTAAGTCAATATTAATGTACTCAATTGCTAGCTCAAATTTAATCCTTAAGCAACTTCCAAATAATTCTTCCTCTTATCCTCGCGGTTGACTATTACCACAAGTAGAACCTTGTCTGGGAGCTAACGCTAATATTCTTTTTAGGTTAGATTGTACTTCGGATACTGACTAGGCAACCAAATTTAATCACTATTTTTAAATTAATTCTAGTCTAAGTCAGCCACGATACTTGAACTTTTCAGTTTAATTTAGTTGTCCTATACCTATATTTACTTATTCGATCTGTTTTGCTCTAACCTAAGCTTCCGCATAAGACTTAGATCAAACCTAAGGCATCTCTCTTCTCCATCACGCTCTCTGTGACGGACTGTATTCTTCTACAAAAGAACTGATAGAATTTTATTTATAAAACGAATGTCCGTCAAATACTAATCTTGTACAAACCCTGTTCAACAACCACAAATACACAGGATCGCCAAAACCGCCACAATACCACAGGTGGTCCCGAGATCATATCTTTGGTACGATGTCGGTCTAGAAGAGATGCCAACTAGGAAAACCCAATATAACCACAAAAGAAAATTTGCGGAAGCATAATGTCCATTATATTATTATCCATATGCATCAAGACAATTTATAACTTTTTATCCATACCAAATCACACTACTATGTCCCCAAAAGCTCTTGACCAATATCAGCTGCCTATCCTATGCTTCATCCTTCTCGAGATTGATGGCATATGTGCATGCTTATCTGGAAGGAAGGGAGAGGCAAGGGTGAGCTAATAACTTAGTAAGTGTATCATATTCAATAACAATAAATATAAATAATGTTAAGCAAAAGATGGATATATATAATTACGAAAGAGATGTAGAACATGATCACATGTGCATTGGAATACAATTTACTTATTTGATGAAATATATATTCTATGTATGATTATTCGTCTTTACAGACCAAGACCAGTAGGTCGTATTAGCTAACAATGCAGGAGAACGAGAAAGGATCATGATCCCCTCATGATCTAAGGCCAAACGACGTACTCAACGTCCAATAAAGTTGCCTATAAAAGGCCAAACACCACGTGGTATATCAGTATGCCTATCACTCGGTTATACATGGACAATAAAACATTACCCTAACCTCCTGCAGTCTAGAGGCGATCATCGTTCTTCCACAATAGTATCCTAATGCGTGCCGCGGATATCACCTGCTCCCATAAGCGGTCAAGCTGCGTGGCCAAAGTATTCCTTAGGTTTCTACCGTGATGTAAATGGAAAATCAGAGAATACTATCCTATAAATATAAATCCATGATCCTAGTTCTATGATTTCTTATTCTTTTGAGAAAAAGTCCACCATACTTCTTTCACATGATCATGTAACGAATTGCGGCATTCCCTCCGTATTCATATCAGATATCATGCTTAATTTTTATACACATAAACGAATTATTATTTGTTATGGTCGCACGTCTTCAAGATTCAAATATAATGTCTTAGAACAATTAGGAACTTTTATCACATTGGCTGCACGTAGCCTTAGATCTTTCAGTCGATAAATTCCTTTACAAAGAATAACGTGATTTTTGAAATATTTAACATACTTAATTTCATATGATTAATTATTAATTTAACAAGGTGGAATCATTGGGATGAACAGTAACAGGGTCAATTTAGAATGTCTGAATATATCAAACGAGTCGATTCTTGAGTAATCAGATGCCCTACTGATGTATACATATGATTAGATTTTACATAATTTACTTTAAAAGCTAATCATGCATGAATTCGAAGGAAAAAGGGAATACTCGAGCTAGGCATGGGTCTTAATTTAAATAGTAAATTACAAATATTTTAAGTAATATTCATGAGATACATATATTCTTCATAATTTGGATAAATATTAGAAATGAATAAAGTTGATGAGAAGATGGATACACTTGGCTTGCTTGTTTCCCTTGCACTGACGTTGATGGATCCTCTTCATTTTCCCTTGCTCTACTTTGCGCCATTACCACTGCTATACTCCTCTTTGCCCCCTCTCCCATATTTATAGGCACAGTTTCCCTATTTCTAGAAGGTTTTAGAATTTTCGGGAGCGTTCTGGATCTAGAAGCTTCTGGAATTTTCAGCAATTTCTCCCGTGCCGATCGAATAGTCTTTCCATCATTTTTACCCATTTCGGTATTTTACACATCCCCGCATTTTACTCATCTCGATATTTTACTCATACCGATCAATGAATTTTTTGGCATTTTTAATCATTCCAGTATTTTGCCCATCATCATTCCATACCGTTCCTTTTCTACCAAACCATCATTTCTACCTATTCCCAATAATTTCATCCATACCGGTTATTTTCCTTTCACGCATACCGATTACAAATCCATACCAGTATTTTAGCCATTTCGATAATTTCATATCGTCCTTGCATCTCTGCTAATTTGCTAATTTAAACCTGGTAAAATTATACCGGTCATACCGGCAAATTATCTCATACCTGCAATTTGCTTAATACCGGTAATTTTGCTTCATCCCGGCAAAATTCTCCGAAATGTGCTATTCTGGCAATTTGCATTAAATTGCCTAATAAACCAATCTGTCTAAAATACTCATTCCACCCACAATACCCATCCTGGGCATTTTGGCCATCTCAACCACTTTGGCTATCCCAGGCACTTTGGCCATACTGGGCAAATCATACATACAGGGCAAATTGCATTATACTGGCCATTTTCTCCTCAAAATTTATGCCGGCAATTTTTCCCACAAGCATACCGGTTATTTTCCTTATTCCTACCGAGCCAATTGCCATATCGGCAAATTGCACCAATCGGCAATTTTACCACACTGGCAAAATACACTATACCGGCATTTTCAGCATACCAGTCACTTATTTCATACTGGCAATTTCGGGTAATTCATGCATGCTGGGCAATTTATGCATTTCGGCCAAATAGTGTATACTGGCAATTATCTCCCAAAATTCATACTAGTTATTTTACCGTGCATTCATACCAGTCGTTTTCCTCACAATATACCGATCACACAATCCAGTAATTTTGTCTGTTCCGGTAGATTTATACAAACCAGTAATTTTGCCCATACCTATAATCTCACCCACGCAAATTCATACCGAGCAATTGCCATCCATTTATACTGGTTAAATGCACAAACTGGCCATTTTGCTATACCGAAAAAATATATCATACCGGCAATTTTATTCCATTCCGTCTTCCAGTACAAACCGGCCATTATACCTATTCTGGCCGTTTTGCCATTTTATCCGGTCAACGAGTTGACTGGATATCTTTGGCGACCAGGCATTTTACCTCAGGATACGTTCCGATCATTTTCTATCTTTAAGCATACCGGGAAAGTTGTCCAATTAACCGGTCAATGTGTTGACCGGTCTCCTTGCATATTAGCCGGTCAATGCTTGTTGACTGGATATTTTCCACCCATTTCTGCCGGTCAACATTTTAGTCAATAACTTTGCCAATTTAACACTTTATTCTAGCCAATTAACCTTATACCCAAGGTCAACTATTATGCTAATTATTTATTAATATTTCTCATATCAAATCTTAATTATGATATTTTTTAAAAAAAAATCGATATATTACACACACTCTCTCATCTTTCTCTTTTCTCTTCCAAACAATGACGAAAAAATAGACTGTGTGGGTATTTATACCATGATTGGTACTCGAGTGCCTATTAGGCGTTGCTCAAGCGTCACTGCTCTAGAACTCGCACCTCGAGCACTTATCGGGCATGCTTCGGGCACACCCAGTTTAGAAAATGCGCCTCGGGCATGCCTCAGGTGTGACATTCTACTAAATGCACCTTAGGGGCGTCTCGGGCGCCACTCAGGCACCAAGCCTCCCACTTCCAATCATGCTTCCGAAACTTAATTTTTCGCATACATTAAACCTAATTTTGATTACATTAATTTAATTACTCCTAATTACTATATTTTAAAAACTGATACATTACAAAATCATTCGATATGACCAACGTAGTTATGGATGTTCGTCTACCTAGGCACCTCTAGTCTTGTCCAACTTGGTTTTTAATCTATTCACTATCATTTGAATTGTTACTTCTACTTGTCATTTTATTTGTGGGTACGAGATTGATGTATGGAATAATATAATTTCGAGGCTATTGTAGTATTTTATGAACTTTTTGTCAGAGAATTAGATACCATTGAAAGTCCCTATGATCTCTGGTATCCCAAATTTACAAATGACATTTTGATGTACAAATTTTGTCATGTTTTGCTTTATAATCTTGACTAATGAAGAAGTTTTAACTCATTTTATGAAATAATTTACCGTAATAACAATGAATTTTCTTTTTCTGGCTACTATAGAAAATGGACCTAACATGTCATTCCCCACTGTGCAAATTCCCAACAAGTCTACAAAGCATGGAGTTCTGTATGTGGTTACCTAGATACGTTAATAAGAATTTGGAAACTCTTTCATTTTTATGAACTCCATCATGTTTTTATTTATGATTGGCCAATAGTAGCCTTATCTCATAATTTTTAAGGCTAATTTTTTTCTCCCATATGCACTCCACATATATCGAGACATACCACTCTAAGAGTATAATATATAAGATATTGAATAACCTCTTCTATAAAAAGGGGTCATCCACCAGAGTGTATCCATCAATGTTTTTAAAATGCATTTTGCCTTTCTAGAATCACTCAAAAGTGTTCCACTTTTAAGGTACTTTAGGTATAGAGTTATTTAAATTACTTTATCACTTGGAGAACCTCCTCTTGTTTCTCAATACTAGACTTTTGAAGCAACTCTCTCACATCACATATTGTTTTAGATAATCCGATGTTACCATCTCGGAATGTCCCTCAGCTTTCTAGTTATCTTCCTTTGAGATATGGATAATTTCAAACCTATCAAGAGATGACAAGAAATCTCATACCTTGTAGAGGTACTTAAGTCCGAGTTAGATACTTTGAATTTAATCGGCACTTTATTGACCATCAGTTTAGAATTACTATAGACGATATGGTTTTTAATGGAATATTCCTTAGCTAAACTTCAAACTGGTTACCGGAGCCTCATATTAGACTACATTATTTATAGTTGGGAATTTAAATGTGACTAAGTATTTTATCTCAAATCTTTTAGGTGAAGTTAACACTACTTCAACTTTGCTACCAGATTCTGAGAATGCTCTGTCAACATGTAGCATCTATGTGGGCAATGATCCTTTCAAAGTTATCTCTATATATTTATCTATTTCTTTTGAGACCGGAGCCATTGTTTTAACAATAAATCCTATGACGGCTGGACCCTTTATTGAGAATCGTGGTCTAAGCTTTATGTCACACTCACCTAATTCTATCAAACATTTGATCAAGCATTTAGATACTTTTTGCTTTTACAAGATTCTTTTTAATAATCAATCAGTCAATACCACGATCTTGTGAATTTGAGTATGGTCAGAGCTTTCTTGCAATAATAATTAAAACTAAAGCAACATTTTCTATTCATTCATACTAAGTCTACATGTCTGTTAGGATTTTACTGACATAGTATATTAGTAACTGAATCTCTACCTTTTTCCTGATCAGAAGGGTGCTCAAATCTATTTCTAACACGGTTAGGTAGAAATATAATTTCTCATCCTTTTTGGGACAAGTCAATAAAGGTAGATATGCTAAATAGTCTTTTAGACATCCATCAAAAATCATTTGTCTTCACACCTCTTAATGCCTTGATGAATAGGAGACATTTTTTTTATTTAGCTTTGTTAAAAATTGGGATAGAGTAGCTAGTCTTTTGATTAACCTTTAGATTTCCTTGATAGTCCGAGGTGACTCTATATCCATTATGGCTTTAACTTATTCGAATTTGTTTGTGTCCTGTGTTGTGAGATAATGAATCCTAAGAACATACTGAAAATTATCTAAATACGTGTTTGGTTAGGTTTAACTTTATTTGATACACTCTAAGTACCTAAATGTCTTGACTAGATCGTTAATATGGTCATTGGAAAGTATACTTTTGACAAGTATACCATCAATGTACACCTCCATATTTCTCTCGATTAACTGCTCAAACATTTTGTTTACATTAGCATTCTTCAATCCAAATAGTATTACATTATAGTAGTAAGTTCCCTAGTTAGTCATAAATGAGATCATCTATTTGTCTTTTGAATTCATCCGAATTTGGTGATATATATAGTAAGCATCTATAAAGCTTAGTAACTAGTTGGTCGATCCTTTTAAGTGGAAAACTATCTTTCGCACATACTTTATTCATGCCTATGAAGTCGATGCACATCATTTTCCATTATTGTTTTTGTCAAGGATGATATTGAATAACCAATTTGAATAATTTACTTCCATAATGAATCAAGAATCAATTAACTTCTTGACTTCTTCATAAATTGCTATGAGTTTTTCTACGAAATAGTTTTATTTTTTTTGTCTGACCTGCTTGTATCCTAGCATGAGGCTCAACTTATAAACTATCATTTTCATTGAAATACCTAGCATGCTAACTAGAATCAAGGCAAACATGTCAACATTATTCCGTAAAATATCAATTAACCTCTCTTTCAAATTTTGGGTTAGTGAAAAGCCGATTTGAATATACTCATCTGGGTTCATCGAATTTAGATGAATTTGGAGAGAGGACTCTCTAGGCTATACTTGTTAGAGAGAGGCCTTATCCTATAAATCAAACTACTCAACTGGTTAGGAAGATGCCCAACCATTGATTTGTGTTAAATAGCAATTTTGTTCGGTGACCTGATCTCCCTTGATTTCATCAATTTCATATCTAGTTGAAATTAAATGTGGGATCGAAATGACTACTTTGAATGTTGTTAAGCATAGCTAGCTTAATATAGCATTGTAAATCGAGAAAAGGTCAACAACTAAGAAGGTTAGAATATGGGAGGCAATTTTTTAATATGCCCCCAGCGTGACCTCCAGATGCACTATTCTTTCACTTAGATTGGTTTGTTATCAAGTCCATATAATAGTCTATTCGATGATTCTATCTAACTGCATTTAAGTCATATTTTAAAGAACACATTGAAGTAAAGAATATCCCTTGAACTTTCATTATCTACAAAGATTCATTTTAATTTGTAGTCATAGACTCCACTTGAAATGAGTATAGATACAATAAGAGGTTCCATATTAAGAGAGATTAAATGTGTCATATCGTCGTTATTGAAACTAATTACATTATTTTCTACTCCTAATTTCTATCTCTTACTAGAGGAAGCCTTCTCCAGATAACTTGCAGTCCTTTCGCTGGCAGGTTTAGTAGACATTATATTAATTACTCTTGTCACCACTTGGTCTCGTCGTTGCTCAGTCTTCTTCTCATCATCTTTATCATTACCTGAGGAGGACCAAGGATTTTGTAAATATTTGTTGATGTGCTCCTTTTATATGAGGGCCTCAATCTCCTTCTATAATGTTTAGAAGTGTTTAGTGTTGTGCCTAGAGATCAATGATAGAAGCATATATAAACTAATCACATCCTTCCTGATTTTTTACTAGTTTAAGCTACTTCAAGAATTTCTTATTCTATATCTACAACAAAATGCTCATTTGGGTATTGTTCAGTGGTGTGAGGTTCAGTGACTTATACTCTAGATGAATACCATACTCGATTCTCTATTGTTTACTATGATCCTAAGCGAAAGAGTTATCATCATTTCTTTTCTTCCCTCCACCGTTTGATCTCAAAGTGCTCATATAATATGAGCGTTCTGGCTGCTTTTACTATAATGTAAGCTCAGGTGATAACTTCTACATCTAAGAATGTCTTAGGATCCTACTAAAATAAATATTAAAAAAAAAGTCACCTAGTTATATCAAAACCGTAAAGGAATTCAGTTTGACCTCATCAATGAGTTTTGATATACTTCTATCCTTAGCATTGAATATGCTCAAAAAACACTTTATGCTACTATTTAGAGCTTGTGGGATCCTAATAAGGTGCAAGGGTTATATTTTTTTTCTCCGACTGGAGGTGAACTATGATAAGAATTAGTCTATCAGTTCCTAAAAAGATCGAATGGAATTTAATTCTATCTTGTAGAAACAAATTTTTGTGTCTTCCTTTGAAGTTAAAGGGAAGAAAAAGTATATCACAGTATCCTCCACATTTTGGAAGCCAAGTAACATTCAGAAGTAGTCGAGTTGATCAATTTGATTAAGGCTTTTGTTATAAGGCACTAGCATTGGCATTTTAACTTTGTAAGAGAGTTGACACCCTTTTATCTTTGGGGTAAAAGGCATATAACCTGATTCGATTATCTGGTTAACAGTATTGGCATAACCCCTCCTCTTGATTAGATGGGTGCTCAAAATCTTGGGTATACCAAGGATTCCATCGCATAGAGCTCTCTTTTCTAACTTTGTAGTTTAAGCATACTTCAACTCAGGCAGATGTAATGCGAACAAGTACTTCGGGGAGCCTTTAGAATGTTTGACTAAGTGTGACCTCCCATTGAGATGATTTTTTTTCCTTTTAACCTTCTTCAAGAGGTTGGTGCCTATGTTTGAAGGACCTTGGCCTTATGAGTTTGGCCATTGATTTTGTTTCATAAATATTTCAATATCTTCAATGTGTCTTAAATCTTAATGGCAAGGGCCCTAATGTCAAGATTGGTCGATGGGTGAGAACTTTCAAAAGTGCCTTCATATGGAATGAAGCCACAAGGTAGGACATCCTTTAGTGACTGGCTTGATTGTCCCTGTACTCTTATGTTCACCATTTTTTTTTTTTCGAAGATAAGAGTTGTTTCTAAGTGGGTAAGATTTTAGTCAAGTAGGAACAAATGACTTCCACTTTTTTAACAAACAGTATCAATAATGTGTATCTTAGATCTTGATAGTTATTTGAATGAAGTAGGGTTGGAGTTCAAACCTTTTAAATCAAATTCTGCATGCCATAACATTTATTAAGAAATCAAAGAATACAAAACTTGCTTCCAAAACATCTTTCAATACTTAAGTCAAAAATATTTCTTAGAAAATGAAAGATAATGAGAGATTGAGAAAAAGAGTATGAAAAATATTAGACTTGGCTCCATGATTTTTGGGATTTGTCAATGTATAGAAAATTAGAAATCTATATTTACTATTTTACAAGTGATTCTAGTCTACCTTTGTTCAACAAAAATAAATAAATTTGTAATCTTATTGCCAATCAACATATATTTGTGAGGTTCCAATCTCTAAACTTCGGTAATTATGAGGTAATTAAATTATTAATGATCAAGAATTAGATTTAGAAAATGTTAGAAATTAAAATTTGAAGCAAAATAGGGTAAATGGGCTCGGTGCCTAAGGAGCAAGCCAGGCAGAGTTGGCAAAATGGGTCCACCCGAGCAGCGCCCGAGGTGCCACCTAGGTGTGTTTAACAGAATTGATCGCCTGAAGGGTGCTCGACTAGCGCTCGAGCGCGGCCCTTTGGGTCTCTTGGCGCTCGAGTGCTATTACGTGTATAAATGTGATATGGAGAGAGAAGGAGGAGATGGAAGCCCACAAGTCCAAATCCATTCGAGAGCTAGTTAAAAAGGTGATAGATCGGGACAAGGTAAGTGCACTCATACCCTCCCCTTTCGTTTTCTTGTACTTTTGTCTTATTTTTTTCGGGTATCCCCATTTCGATACCCGATTAAGTTTATATTTTATAATTCCCAAGATCCAAACATGCATATATGTAGATTCCGTGCCCAAATTTGTAGATTTGTTAGGTTTTCGGACAAGGTAAACCCTAACCCCCATGCCCAGATATGTTACCCATGAATTTTTGGGGCTTTTGGCTAACTTGGGATTAGAATATGATTACCTATGACTTAAGCATGTTAATTTATCGAATGAGTATCTGAATTTGTGGTTTTATATGGGATTTCATTCTAGGAGACCCAAACCTGTGCCCGGACCCCATTAAAGGATTAAATTGGGTTTTGATACATTGATTGACTTAGGATAATAATTACCCATGCCTTGAATTTGATCATGTACCCATTGGATATCCAAAATTTTGAGGATTAATTGATATGTGTACCCGAACATCATTCATGTGCACTGTTCACGTGAGTATTGTCACCTAAGGACATTAAACGATATTTGCATAATTTTCCTATGCTCAAATGTAAATTAAGTGATGTGTATATTTGTACAAGTTCCATCGAATAATCTGGAAGTTTCGGCATGTTCATTCGTGAAGGAAATTCGTATCCGAAAGCTCTTTAAGTCAATATGCTCTTCAAGGTAAAAATTCTAAATCTTCTTTATGCATATGATATTCATATATATAAACAAAGACGAGAAAAGACTTACATCCACAAGCAAGATAATAAGCATATGAATAATTGGAAGAAAATTTCACATTTGGAAATATGATGGATTGTTCTCCCATATGGAGATATTTGTAAAGATGTTTGGTGGATCCTTCCTCAAAAGAATAAGAAATTATGAAACTAGAATCACGAATTCATGTTATGAAGGGTAACATCCCTAGGCATGTCACTAGAATGACAGTGGAGACTCAAGGATTTGTCCTTACCGCTTATTGTAGCGGGTGATACTCTTGACATGTCTCAAGACATTTCAGTGGTAATCGAGGATAAAAGAACCAAGAACCCAAAATTCAGAACATTCTGTCCTCAAGATGTAAAATAATGAGAACTTTTAAACTTTTGGCCTTTGATTGTATGAATTGAATACAATCTATTATCGATTATTTGCTCCTTTTACTGGTAGAGTCCACTAGCTCGGGTCCGCAAAGATGAATAATTATACTTAATCTGTATCTTAAAGAAAAAAAGAGCATAAGAAAGAAGTAAGTTGTATTCAAAGCATATCTAATCAAGTTCATGTTCACGCATCTCCTTCATGCTTATGTATTCTTCATCTACATAACCTTACTTATATTGTTTACTACTTTTGAATATGATTGCATTTGTTGGGCTGTTAGCTCACTCTTGTTTCTTTTTCCTTCCAGATGAAAGCCATGAGCTGAAGCCCAATTAGTTAGAGAAAAGAGAGGGATTTCCTTAAGGAGATTCGCTGGACTTCAGAGGCTTAGAGTTTTGGATATGTCTAATCTATCGAAATGTAAATACTCAAATTAGATTAATAATGTGTATTAAATTGTGGCATGTTGCTATTATTATGGATTATTGTTATATTTTTGTAATTTTAACTTTGGACTTGTTTAGGCCTAGATGGCATCTCTAGTTAGATCCAACGTAGTAGTTAAGGAGTATTGTGTTAGAGTTATGGATGATATGATATTTGTTGGTCCTGTGTATGTGTTGTGGTTGAAAGATTTGAGGTCTGAATATTTATATGCTTTATATAGGTTTGTTTATACATGTTGTATGTATAGTTTTCATCCATTTTTAGAGAAAACTCTACCCGATTTTCTGTAAAAATGTTACATTATTTAAATTATGGGTATTAGTTTTATGTGATTATTGACGGAGGTTTTTAGGAAAAAATAACCCGTTCCATCACAATATTTCTGGAAGTAGCATGATTATGCATTGAATGAAGCATTACCCTGGTTGAGAACTAAATATCTAATCATTTCATATGTTTTGAGTTTATTGCTTGTCCTTGAAGTGCTTGAACTATCTGTTTGATTCGACCATTCATCGCTCAATTGATTTAACCATTTATTAGGATTAACCATTCAGAATTATTAACCACACGGTCACTTGTTACTTCAATCCTTTATATTTCTGATAGTTTGGTCATTCGGATATTCAATAGTTCAATTGAATTCTCTTCGATTGCGGACCTAACAAGTCAATTGATTCATATTTATTCATGGGTTTACAATTCGAGGGCCCCATATATCAATAGGTCAAGTCCATTTATCTTAGACTATACCCCAACAAATATAAATTCAATTCTTCATTCATGGATCTATGATTGTTATTGAAATATCATAAACTAGAAAAGAGAGGAATCAATTTATAGAGATTCATTTTGATAATCGATTGAATGATATATTCAGAAGACAACATGTTAATTAGATTGTCACTCTAATACCACATATAAGAAATCTTTAATAAGATTTAAACTTC
>JAODPA010041483.1:0-11980 GCA_025585075.1 Nepenthes mirabilis | reverse complement strand
TTTTTTTTTTTTTTGTTTTTTAACAAATGATCAAAGCTATAGATTTTTCTTAAAAATGATTTTCAAAATATTAATTAACACCCTGAAAATCATACTCAAATACTATGTCAAAGCAAGGAAAGTTATTTTAATTATCTCAAACCAATGATTAGTGTATGATCAAGGAACTTTGCCCGGCCCATATCAGCTGTAATTATGATATTGAAAGAAAATAAAATTTTTCCCAACACTTCTTTACTTTTCAAAATTTATCTCAAAATCAAAGCTTTCTTCCTTTTTTTTTTTTTTTGGTGTATTTGGTGATTGTATTAAAAGAAAAATACATACATACAAAGACCCAGAGTTTTAAATAGGGCCTCCGTACATGACCTATCCAAGGACCAAAAGACAACACCATAAAGGTGGAAACTCCTCAGGACAATAAACCATGAGATTTCAAGGTGGAGTCAGAAGGCCACACGGTAGGAAAGATGAGGAAAAATAATCCAATGCCTCCGGATATAACGGCTACAAACAAAGAAAGCTACCTTGATAATGTAAACTATACAACAGATTACGAACAATAATCCTGCCAACTACCTGCATAGTAGAAGATGCTTGTGATAATTCGAGAGAAATGACCTAGTAAGTTACGGTCTCGGTACCAAGATATGGAATGTCATCACTGTAGGAAAAAAGGCCATATTAAAAGATTTTTTTTTATAAATAGAAGCGTAAAAATGCTGAAAAAGAGAAAGATAAAAAGGAATGTGGCAAGGAAGAGTCATCGGTCTCTGTTGTTACAGGAGCTGGTCTCCTCCTGGCTTGTGAAACTAATGATTTTGTTAATGTGGCCAAGCAGAAAACTGACTGGGTGGTAGATTCTGGAACATCCATCCACGCCACCTTCAGGAGGGAGCTCTTTACGACTTACACTCCGAGTATTTTTGAAGTATTGAAGATGGGTAATATGGAGACGTCTCAAATTATTGGCCGTGGCGATGTCTCTCTTGTTACAAAGAGTGGAGCCCGATTGATCCTCAAGGACGTTTGACATGTCCCAGACATTCGGATGAATATCATTTCAGTAGGACGACTTGATGATGTAGGTTTCTGCAGTGTCTTTTATGATGGAGGATATAAGTTGATGAGAGGGTCTATGTGGTTGCCTAAGGAAGGAAGACCTCTGGCCTTTATGTGCTACAAGCTATTGCCGAGGTCGGAAAGGTAAATGCCACAAGCAGTATGGAGTCATCGGACTTATGGCACCGAAGACTAGGACACATGGGTAAGAGAGGGATGAGTCACTAGACAAAGAAAGGTCTCATTCTAGAAATGAATGAGGACAGGCTGAAGATTTGCTCTCACTGCACAGCGGGGAAGCAGATGAGAGTCTCTTTTCAAGGAGACTCATCTTCTAAGAGGTCCGAGATACTCGAGTTTGTTCACACCGATGTGTGTGGACCCTTTAAGAAAAATTTCTTTGGAGGAGCACAGTACTTCGTCTCGTATATTGATGACTGTTCAAGGAAGCTGTGGGATTCCTACTTAAGACCAAGGATCAGGTCTCGGGAGTCTTTGAGTATTTCCACGCTCTTGTTGATAGTGAGACGGGGAAGAAGTTAAAGGCTGTCTGGAGAAATAATGGTGGAGAATACATTGGAGCCTTCAATGCCTACTATAGATCACACGACATTAGACATCAGAGGACACCACTAAAGACGCCGCAATTAAATAGTGTGGCCGAGTAGATGAACTGCACTTTGATGAAAAGGGTCGAGTGCTTGTCGATAGAGGCAAGGCTACTGAGATCCTTATTGGCCGAGGCTTTGAAAACGTCGACCTATATGATCAGTAGGTCGCCCAGTAAGTCTTTGTATGGTGAAGTCCCAAAGAAGATATGGATCAAAAGGGAGCCAGCCTACAATCATCTTCAAACATTAGGATATAAGGCATTTGTTCATATCCCGAGAGATGAGAGGAGTAAGTTTGAGCCAAAGACAAAGCAGTACATCTTCTTGGGCTATGGCGAAGATAAACTTGCGTACAGACTTTATAACACAATAGAAAAGAAGCTCGTCCGATCACGTGACGTGGTCTTTATCGAAGAGGAGACCATTGAAGATATTGAAAAAGAGAGGAAGGCTCTATCAAATACTAGCCGGACTGACAAAGTGAATGTTGAAGTTGTCCGTCCATTGCCTCTTGTGTCTGAAGTCTATGGCCTAAGGATGACTGAGGACAATAATGAGGCAGTCGCTATCCCTCATGAGAATCAGGTCGATGATGTGGCCCCCCAACCAGTCGAGGAGGTTCCTGTGCGACGGTTGTCAGGGGAAAGACGTTCGTCCGTCCACCTGCCATCAAGTAAGTACGTCCTACTTACTGATGTAGGTGAGCCTGAAAATTTTGATGAGGCCATAAATAGTGCTCAGAAGGAAAAATGGTTTGAAGTAATGAAGGAAGAAATGGCCTCCCTACATGAGAATCATACCTTCGAGTTGGCTAAGCTGTCAAAGGAGAAGAGAGCCCTAAAGAACAAATGCGTTTTTTGGCTGAAGACTTCCGAGGACACAATGCAGCCAAGATATAAAGCGCGGCTTGTAGTGAAGGGCTTTAGTCAACGCAAAGGTATAGAGTTTGATGAAATCTTTACAACCGTGGTGAAGATATCCTCGGTCCGTGTCGTGCTCGGCCTGGTAGCTATTCTGGAATTGGAAATAAAGCAACTGGATGTCTGGACGGCATTCCTCTATGGTGATCTTCAAGAGAAAATCTATATAGAACAACCAGAAGGGTTCGAAGTCAAAGGGAATGAAGGATTGGTTTGTCGTCTAAGGAAGAGCTTGTACGGATTAAAATAAGTTCTAAGACAGTGGTATAAGAAGTTTGAATCTGTCATGGTTGGACGAGGACACCAAAAGCCTATTTCTAACCACTACGTCTTTGTCTAGAGATTTTTCGAGGACGACTTTGTTGTCCTCCTCATTTATGTGGACGACATGCAGATTATCGGACAAAACAGTGCTCAAATCAAAGAGTTGAAGGAGCAACTGGAGAAATCATTTGCCATGAAAGACCTCAAACAGGTGAAGCAGATTCTAGGGATCAGAATATTTTGTGACAGAAAAATAAGAATGTCTGGTTGTCCTAAGAAAGCTATGTTGAAAAGGTGTTACAACGATTCAGCATGGAAAGCTCCAAGCTAGTGAGTACCCCACTGGCCAACCACTTTAGGCTGAGTAAACAACAGTGTCCATCCTCGAACACAGAGAAAGCCCGCATGAGTAGAATTTCGTACTCCTCGGCTATTGGTAACTTGATGTACGCGGCCGTATATACAAGGTCGGATATTGCTTATGTGGTTGGTCTTGTCAGCAGATTTCTCTCGAATTTCGGGATGGAGTATTGGTATACTGTGAAGTGAATCTTCAGATATCTCCACGGGACTTCAAAAATGAGTTTACTTTTTGAAGAAGAGAAGTTCCAGTTGGTCAGCTACACTGACGCGGACATGGCCGGGGACATTGACTTTCAGAAATCAACATCCGGGTACTTGGTAAAGTTTACTGGAGGAACAGTCTCTTGGTAGTCTACTTTTCACTACGGAGGCCGAGTTCATTACCGTGATCGAGGCCAGTAAGGAGATGTTATGGATGAAAAGATTCATTCAAGAGTTGGGCTTAAGGCAAGAACATTATGTAGTACTCCGTGACAGCCAAAGTGCCATACACTAGTGCAAAAATTTCTCATTCCATTCAAAATCAAAGCACATTGACGTTCGATATTATTGGGTAAGAGATGTTATTGATGAAAGGCAGCTATCAATAGAAAAAGTCCGGTCGGATGAAAATGAGTCAGACATGATGACCAAAGTACCACCAAAAGGAAATCTGAAAGTTTGTCATGACATTACTAGTCTAACTGATTCTGTTCCCACTCGGTCATAAGGGAAAGTTTGTTGGGGTCACTTCCTATGTGGTATATGTCCGCGAACTTGTCTGGGAAAATAGACGCGAACACTTTAGACATATCCGAGAACCTTCTGTGGAGTCCGAGAGATGCCTGGAGGTAAGGACTTAAAGCATGGACAAGAACCTTGTGATGCAGACGTTGACCGTCTATGAATAGGCCTACTACATGACGGTCTACAACTGCAAATGGACAGTTGACCTACTCTATTGGAAAATTGAGGAGACGTTATATCTGGATGGATGGCAGGCCTATCATTGTGTATGCAGGGCGTGCGCCAGCTATTGCAGACCTAGGAAGCATATACCAACCACCATGCAGCTAGGGTGGTTGGCGACTCCATAGACCTCCTCTATATATATGTGTGTATATGTGCATACTCATTGCATGGGTAGAGAGAGAGAGTAAAAAAATGGAGAAAGTTTTGACCAAAGGACAAAGTGTGTCCTTATATTATGTTTTTTCATTCCTCTTCTTATTTTGATATTGTTTGGGCTTGTGTAGCCAATAACTTTTTGTAACCGGCCATCATACTTAGTAAACTCTTTGGTGAACAGAAGTTCTGTCGTTTTTCTTTAGTTAGAAGGATTTTTCTCGTAAAATCTTACTGTATTCTTTCACTTTGTTTTATCTCTCATTTCTTGCCTCTCTGTCTGAGTGCCTGTATCCGTTGGTATCTAAGCGGTCTCTGTCCGACCAGTCACCGTTCCTCCTTTTGCGCCAACAATGGCCTCTGTCTACTAAATAACTTTATTATTGTAAGGATCGAGGTATTTAGTCACTCAGGACCTTGATGGAAGAAAATCAACTGAAATAGTTGAGAAAGCTAATAACCGGCTGATATAATAAGATAGGAAATTTTAAAATGTTGATCGGAAATTTTGTAATATAGTGTTGACCAAAAATTTTGAAATGTAATTTTAAAATGTTGACTGAAAATTTTGTGATATAATATTTACCAAAAATTTTAAAATGTTGACCGAAAATTAAGAAGAACCGCGATCTGATAGGAATCGGATAAAGAGCCCAAGGACTCATAAAAGATCAAGGAAGTTAGAATGAGGCCGAGAACTCTTCAAGAGTCCAAAGACTCATCAAGAGCCCGAGGACTCATAAAGGAGATCGAGGACTCAGAGAGTGAGAGCAAGAGGTAGTAAGACGAATAACAAAATCAGTTTATGGCCATATCCTACCCCCTACTCCGTTAACCTGTCAAAAAAGGAAGATTAAGTAGAAAAAAAAGCACAAATAAAGTGACCTATTCCGTTGACCTGTTAAGAAAGGAAGATTTAGTGAAAAAAAAAGTACAAAGAAGTATCGAGTATGTGACTTACTTTCACCTACCCCCACTTACCCCATTGCCTATAAATACCAAATTAGGTGTTAGAAAGGAAAGTATGAAATATGCGTGAAGCACAAAGGAGTAAAAGGAGAAAAACAGATTCCAGATTCAAGTAAGGGAATTCATAAGCCCAGAATCAGGCAAGTCTACCTCATGTTTTGTCCTTAGCTGTTTTTCGTCTAGAACCTGATTTTATTCTAACGTTATTCTTCATCATGTTTTCATGAGATGCATGTTATGATAAGTATGTGGCACTCTTGTGAAGGATCTCTGTGATTCAATACATGTGTTAAGCTTTTATTCTACGATCTTTCGTTTGAAAATTTATTGGAATTGCTTTTGTTTTGGTAAGCCTAAAGTACAGTGCATGAAAAAGTTTTCTTGTGTGTTTAAACTCTGTAAATAAATATCAGTTGCTTAATTAAAAATCTCACTTGTTTGCATGTTTTAAGAACTCGGTCATTTAACACTCAAAGATAATTTTTAATAGCCGAGTAGTTGCAGACTTTAAATGTAGTCGTTCCTGATATGAGGTGGTTGAGTAGTTGCAGGCCTTAAATGTATCCGTTCCTGAAATGAGAGGGCCGAGTAGTTGTAAGCCTTAAATGTAACCGTTCCTAATATGTGATGGTCGAGTAATTGCAGGCTTTAAATGTAGTCGTTCCTGATATATGATAGCCAAGTAGTTATAGATCTTAAATGTAACCATTCTTGATATATGATGGTCAAGTAGTTACAGGCCTTAAATGTAACTAATTCTGATATATAATAACCAAATAGTTGCAAACCTAAAATATAGCTGGACAAGAAAATTTGGTTTTGGATTTGAATTTGTTTTGGAAACCAGTTCTCATGAAAAATAACTTTGTCCATGTTTTATACTTCACTTCGGATCTTGGTTTTTATCTCAAAATTGTTTTTATTCGTGTATTTGATTATTGTGCCTTGTTAAGTATTCTACTCACCCCTTACTATTTTCTTATCCTCAAACGACCAAGGATTTATGCTGGACGAAATAGAGTAGAGTTGGTCAAATTCGCTAGGTAGGAAGGCTGACTTGGTTCACTGTAGTAGTACTTGATTAGCCATGAAGAAATTTTGGGTCATTATGAAAATTTTTTATCATGATACCGCTGTATGAATCAATAAAAAATCTAAATGCTTCTGCAGAATTTTTATGGGTTAAATTATTCGGTTCCTAGTGACATTTCAAATGACTTTGATTTTGTCTTCTAACCAACTGACCTAGTACTCTAAATGGTCACATTGTGACCAACCCACTTTAGGCGAACTTGTTGACCGACCAGTTTTGATCCTGTGTAAGAATTTTAAAAGGAAAATTCTAAAAGTCAGTCCATTTATACGTGCTTTGTGCCGAAGTGGTGATCCGGCCAAGTGTATTTCGACGGAGGATGTTATGTGATTAATGGACCGTTCCGTCACACATATGGAGGAAAAACACAAGTGCCTAATAAACTTAGTTTGTAGAAAAAATTGATTTGATAAGGAGCAGCGTGCTTGCATAGGAAAGAGTCTTCCTGTTCCAAGTCGCAATCCTCCTAGCAATCTTCTTGAGAATTCACTTATAGTTGAAAGCCGCAAACTTCAAGGAAATGAGAGGGATTCTAGGTTATTTCATAGGTAGGGCACCGCTTCTAATTCTCAGGCTTCCCTGATACACTCCTCAGAAGATTTAGATACACCATAGAATAAAAAAAAAAAATTCACTCTTCAAATGATTAGAAAGAATCCCTGAAAGCTCGGAAAATAGAGAGATACGATGTTTAATAATGGTCATCAATTGAAAGTTTGCACCCACAAATAAGAGAATATCATCAAGGAAGGCTAACATAGAACTTTCAGTCTTTCTACACTTAGTGTCACATCCCATGTTCTTACTTTCATTAATTAATTATTATTATCATGTTAATTATGTGATAAACTTTCTTAACGTACACAGGATTCTTAATAATACAACAACATCAGTGGTACCAATATCGTACTGTTGAATACCCTATCGGGTCTTGATCAGAGGAAATACTGTTAAAATTTCAAACACATCTCAAAAATATTATGGAAGCATATAAGATAATCATAAACATTTGTGGAAGCTCTAATATTCATAACATATTACATTCTTTGAAAAACTTACAAAGTTTACAAATTTACATCATCACGAAGACCAAAATTAAATACACTATTTCTAAATACAACATAACAACTATCTGAATCAGATGTCGAATATGAAGAGCCGAAATTAAATAAGGCATCTTCTGATGCCTTTCCCTTTGAATGTGAAATGCCTCACATCCCGAAATAGTAAAATGAACCTACTTGTGGAAGCAATCAATACTGGCATGATTATTCGTCATCCAATCGATGCCTAATATCATGTCAAAATCGTCCATTTCAAGTAGAATTAAATCTACGGTCAATTGTAGTTTGTTCACTTGAATTATACACCTAGGGAACATAATATCTATCTTCATAGAAGAACCCTTAAGTGTCGATATATGTAGAGAAAAATAAAAAATCTTCGGGGATGATTTGAGATGGCATGCAAATTCGGTAGAAACAAAAGAATGCGTTAATCCCGAATCAAATAAGACACGTGCTGGAATGTCACAAATAAGAATAATACCTTAAACCATTTGAGGAGCTGTCTCCGCCTACTAGATTATTACAGCAAAAGCTTTGCCCCGAATGACCGATTTCTTTGTCTCCTGACTTGGAAAAGGGTAATTCTTGATTATATGTCAATTCTTTCTGCAATTAAAATAACCCCCCCCCCCCATCAATTTGAAATAGGGCTTCCCAGAATGTTGCTTCCCGCAATGCGTGCATATGAGTATAGCTAGTTTCGGTTGTGGCACTAGTTGTACGGCCACGCTACTTTTTCGCTTGTCTGCTACCTTGGCCTTCTTTGCATGTCCATCCATTCCTGCACTTGGTTCTGCATTCATACCTCATCGGCTGGACCTCTTCTTGAAAAATTCTTCTTTCTCCAACTCCTTGAAGATAAGTGCTCGATCCAGTACTTCTCCATAGGTCCGTAATTTCAGCTTTGACAGTTGCTTCATGATATTATCTCGTAATCCCTGCTATAATTATCATACCTTCCTTATCTTTTCGTATATAATGAGCGTAACGGGACATTCAGTGAATTTGGCATCATACTCCACCACTGTACGAGTCTTATGCCTCAAACGCATGAACTCTCCCTTTTGTTTACGGATGCTAGTAGGAAAATACTTCTCTATAAAAACTTACTCAAACACACCCCAAGTAATTTCATACTCGGACACGTCCAGGACTCGTTTCTCCATTTCTCACCAGTGGTCGACTTCACCTTTTAGCCAATAGGAAACAAATAGCACTTTTTCTTTTTCAGGACATCATATCACTAAGAATACTTTCTTGAGTCTACGAATCCAAATATCCGCTTTTATCGAGTCTGGCTCTCCCATGAACTCAGACACTCATTCATTGAGAAAGTGATCATGGTTCGACACCCTTGGGTTCGCTGGTGCGGGAGCTGGGGCCTGCTCTACGTGACGTTGCACCATAGTTTCCATCACTTCCGTCATACATCCCATCAAGTTAAAATATTCACCCTCTCGGTCCGACTGTTTGTCAGGTCGAAAATTTCTTCGGTGGCTAAACATTTTCAGTTCCTATTGTTCAAGTAGTAACAAATAGATTAGTACCTAAAATCTCAACTAGAAATAACAATATCAGTAGACCTTAGCATACTAATCCTAAACTTCCGCGCTAAAATTAAAAACCTAAAGCATCTCTTGAAAATTTTCTCTAATACCACCTGTCACGTCCCACGTTCTTACTTTCTTTAATTATTATTATTATCATATTAATTACGTGATAAACTCTCTTAACACACACAGGATCCTTAATAATACCACAACATTGGTGGTGCTAATACCATACTGTCAAGTATCCTGTTTGGTCTTGATTAGGAAAGATGCCACTAAAATCCCAAACACATCTCAAAAACATACAAGACAGTCATAAATATTTATGGAAACTCTAATATTCATAACATATTACATTCTTTCAGAAACTTACAATGTTTACAAATTTACATCATCACTTAGCCCAAAATTAAATACGTCATTTCTAAATATGATGTAATAACTATCTAAATCTCTACTCTTATTCATCAGAAATAAATTCCTACGTAGCATCTGGAAGGTAAGAAAATAGTAAAAGAGTGAGCCAAATATTCAATAAAATTAAAATAATTAAGGACATGCAAATATTTACTAAAAATATATCATAAGGAAGAATAAAAATTATCATACATGTGAAAATACATATACATCTTCAGAAATATTTTTATAATGCATTTAACTTTTTTTCTTATACATATTTATTTTTACTTATCAGTATATTTAATATTTTTATATCGTGAGGAATTAGGGTTAGTAAATCTTACCAACTAACGGAGAGGTCAATTAAAAAAAGGATCATGTCAGTCCATATGATCTAAGGCTATATCTTCCATGATACACCCAAAAGAAGGGTGGTACATACCTATTATATCCCAATAGATGGGACTAAAAGTAACCATTTTTTTCCCATGACACTAGGGTTAGTTCTTTAGTTTTTACCATATTATTCTAATACATGTTAAGGGATACTACCCTCTAAAATAAATTCTTAATTTGGTTTCCTTACTTCTTAAATTCTTAGTCAAAGCTTTTTATACTTCTTGCTTCCTTTTCTTGATCTTCTTATCTCAAAAAAATAATTATTTTTATGGTATCATATAAGTTTCCATTCATACATAAACTTAACATATATATACATAACAAAATTATAATAATGCATATTATAAAAATAAGGTCATATAAATTTTTACATATTCTGGAATAATTTTTTGGCAACATGTTATTCGGCTTCTAGTCCATTAACCCTATAAATTTACCATTTCACTAACAGGTTTAGTCATCATTTAATTTTTCCCAATCGGTTTAGTTATGTAACCAATTCATGGACCGGTTTGACCTCTTCAAGGAATTCTACTAATTTTATTATGTGAACCGGTTTATTATATATGTAAATTTGGTTGGCTAGTTCATCATTTCATAGAGCATGTGTGAATTGATTCATTTGCTTCGTTTTCATGCTAAATTCTGAGCCGGTTTGCCAAAATCGGTTATCTACTATTTTCAGCAGTTAGTTCATATAATGATCAGTCGGTTCACTTAATATTTAATCGGTTTACTCTCTTATCATACCATATATAACCGGTTCATCAATTTACTCCCAGTCGGTCTACCCAAATTTAGCAAAAATATCAAATTAGTGCAGCGGTCGATTTATGTACAACATCTGATTTTGGTGCCGGTTTAGTGGTCAATTCACCATATAAAATTTTCTCATTATATTTATAGAATCAGCACATAATTTTGAACCGGTTCATATAAAATTTCTAATTTTATTCTTACTCGATCTAAATTTATACACTGAGTTTTTATGCTAAAATTTGCTTTTGGCTGGTTCAACAACACATGATTTTCTTTGAATAGAACCGGTCAGATTTTTCAAAAGGGACCTTAGCACCAACTTTATAACATAATAGCCGGTTCATTAAAGTTTCATAATTAATTTTTATAGGGCTTGACCCAATTGAAATCCTGGTAAAAACATCAGAATCAACAGCTGATCAATTTTCAGCCAGTTCAATCTGTCAACCGGCTTTATTTTTATCAAATCGGCCAGTTTTATGAGGAATAATTTTACTACAAAAATTTGGTGATTTAGAAAATTTCTTAAAGTATCTACACTAAAAATTTTATATGATGAATCAATCAAATATGGTATGTAAAATTCAAACATCAACATAGTGCGACAACCGATTCTTCATCAAACAAGATTCTAATTTTTGTGTAATCTAACATGATTGTAGTATAAATTTAAAGTATTAGAATGACAATACTTAAAGATAACAGTAAAACATTATCAACAAATGAAGGAGACAGTAGTATTCTTGTCTGATTTGATAGAAAATCAAATCTGAACTCCTACTTCACACAACCGGTCTCACTTTCTCAGTTCTGTTTTTCTCCCTCTATTTTCTTTAGTTTTTTCTTATGTTTTCTCCCAATTTTCTTCTTCCTTTTCTATTTATTTACTTGCCAATTTAGTTAAATTAATCCTAGATTTAATTTGGAGTTGCCACCTATCCTAATTTGTTGTCAAATTCTTGGCTACCCTTATGTTGATTCAGCTTCTCCGTTGGCTGATTTGTGGCTTTCTTAGTTAGCCACTTACTTGCATCTAATTGAAGCTACTTTGAATACATGTTTAGCCTCTTCATGTACTGTGTGTCCTCTCCTCTCTTAGTGCCATGCGTCACTTTTTAATTAATTAGTTAGTGAAATTAGGGGAAATTTGGTTTAGGAGTCGTGCTCCATCTTCCTTCTTTATTTTCCATACTGCAAAAATTTGTCTAAGTATTTGGGTTGTTGCATATGTGTGCCATGTGTCCCTTGTGTTATTCTTACTAATTTATTAGTTAGTAAATTAGTTGGGGTTGGCTAAAGTTCATTAACGGCACGTTTGGTTGTTAAAATGGAATAAGGTGGAAATAGAATAGTTATTCATAGGGAATAAAATTAGATGGGAATAAAGTTAAAAATTGTTATTCCTATATTTGATTGTTGG
>JAODPA010041472.1:0-11980 GCA_025585075.1 Nepenthes mirabilis | reverse complement strand
TAATTTTTTAACTATTTTTATTTATTTTAAAATTTTGCAAGATTGAAACACAGTATTAGAGAAAATACCATTTTTCCATCGTCATCCAATGCAACATTAGATTTAGATAAGCTCTATCTCTTAAAGCTATACAGTGACTTGTTCTCCTTATATCGATCATTCATTTTTAAATAAATGGTAGTTACTAGTGGGGATGCCAATAACGGGCTGCCCTGCAAAGGAGAAAACGACCAAAATTCTCAACAGCCTATTTTCACCTAGACGGTCAATACTGTCGTTGACCGGATGAAGATCAAGTAGGTTAGTAGAGGTCCAAGATCAGGACAGCCCATTAGATCCTAGGACGATCAACGCTTCTATTGACTGGAGAAGTGGGCAGTAGATCAGCTAAGTCCCAGGACGCATGTGGTTCAAGCCTAAATTGGCCCACGTGTCTATCTTCGAGCCACAACAGCCGTTTATCCTAATTTTCTGCTTCTTCAAGAAGACAAGCTTCACTGTAACGGTTACCTTCGGAATCGAAGCATATCCCGAGAAGAAAGCGCCAGAATTTACACACAGTCTATTAGAAACCCTAATGGTTATAAAACGTAGAAGGAAGGAGATCAATCTCTTAGACCGTTACAGTAAAAAAGGTGCTTATGGGCATCAATCCCTAATAGAGTATGGGCATCAATCCCCTCTACATAAGGAAGTCAACACAAGGCCATGGTTATAAAAGGCAATGGAAGCTCCCTTCAAAGACACGCTTCCAATCACCCCCTCAACTACTTACAAATCGCCCTCAAGCATACTCAAGCTCTCAGAAGCTCTCCTATGCTCTCGAGCATCCCAACGTTCTCTCTCTCTACTATCAGTTCCCAACGAACTCAATATTAGAGAATCTGCTCTTCACGAGTGATAATAACAAAGTTACTCTTCCTACGAGTACACTTCCACTTACAAACACTCATCAGTGTTCATACTGCATCCTCTGTATCCACCTTCTTATTTTTATAAGGTTGATTACTAATTTGAGCACCGGAGTGTATTTGGTGGGATCAAATTTTGCCGTCACCTAGCATCTTGTTTAAGTTTATGGTGTGCAAGACCCAAAGCTCAGAGAACGGAGATCAAAACTAGATGGACTATTTGACCTGAATCTATTCAAGTTTGGATCCATGACACATCATTAGTGCCATCTGTGAAAAGTTAATAAAAAGCCAACCACTTTCATCTTCACAACCACTCTCATCTCCAAAGTCAGTACCACTAATCAAAATGGTGAATACCAGAACCCAAGCTAGCATTCCCACCAAAGAAGATGCCTCCCTTTACAAGGAACACTCTACTAGAAACCTGGTCGGAGGGGCACCCGCATCATTTTTCCAAAACTTGGTGGATCAAATGAGTAAGATGAACAAAATATTTCAAATACTCTACATCCGTCAGGCAAGAAGAAGCAGGGGGCTCCACCCTCCTTTGTTCCTATTCTGGCCTCCCTTCTTAGTTCCCGTTCAGGCCTCCAGGTGAGGAGGCCAGAGGAAGAAGCCTGCCAAGATGGAAATAAGGTTGGGCAACTCTCATGCTCTAGAGTCCTCCAACGCTGAGAGCAATCCAAGGCTTGAGGGGCGCTTGGGCCATGCGACTTCGGATGTGAGCCCAAAGAGGAGGAACCCTTGACACTCCCGGGAAGAGCCAAGGTCCCAAGCTCATGAGAGAGCCTTCGGGATCGTCCAATCCACCAGCAGCAATAGCTGGCCATTTACATGTCGCACTGTTGAAAGAACAAAGTTAAGGATTGACCTCAACTTGAAGAGGTCTAGAAACGCCTCTCGAGTGGAGGCAAAAGTCAAGAAGATCTGGAACCGCATATTCAAAGATGATGACAAACACGCCGCTAATCTAGAGAGATATCCATTCACTACAAAGATCTTGAATCGCCCATTGCCGGCCAAGTTTAAAATGCCAGTGTTAGACTCTTACGATGGGAGCACTAATTCCATGAATCATTTGAATTACTTTCACACCCATCTGAGTCTTCAGGGCTTGGAGGATTCGAAAATGTTCTTGTGCTTCCTTCTCACCTTGAAGGGAGAAGCCCATATTTGGTTCCACCGGCTCCCATCAAACTTAGTCTAGAGCTTCCGTGGGTTCACTGATCTCTTCTTGGTTTAGTACGCTTTCAGCCATTGGGAAGAGAAACAGCCGTGGCATCTTCCCACATCAAGCAGAGATAGGGAGAGAACCTAAGAAAGTTCCTAGAGCGCTTTGCAGTAGAGTCCAGCAGGATTCCCAAGCTTACAGAGGAGATAAAGTTTGGCAATTTCATCTCTACCTTGACGCACGGTGACTTCTTCAGGCACCTGGCCCACAAGAATCCGCAGGCCTTTCGGGAAGTAGAGTCTATCACCAGGGCCTACGCAGCCGCCGAAGATACTAACGAGGAGAAGCGTCCTGAAAAGTCCGACAAGCCTGGCTCTTTCTCAGTCGAGGAAAAGAGGAAGAACGATGGCGACGACAATCCCCGCTGGAAGCAGCACAGGACCGGAGCATTGGACCACAAAGAGTACCAGATGATTAACCTGACTCCTCTCAATGACACACAGGCCAACGACCTCATGTAGATCCGTGGTGAAAAGTTCCTCAAGTGGCCAAAACCACTGAAGAACACGAAGGGAGAAAATCCAACTAAGTATTGCAATTTCCATTGATCTCCGGGACACACCATAGAGGATTGCAAGACACTCCAACAGGAGATTGAGGAGCTCATTCGGAGGGGTCATCTCACAAGATTCGTCGGGACCCCTGGGTAGAGTTCCGGCAACTCAGGCAGGGAAGGACTAGATCCGTCCCAGCCACAGAGCTGGGTCACAGCTTGCATGGTCAACATGATCACGATCTAACCAACCAAGACCCAAGCGGATCACAAGGAGCGGCAAGTTGGGTGAAAAAAGTAGAGAGTGGAAGAGAATGTCATTAGCTTTAATGATAGTGACATGAATCATGTAATTTTCCCACATACTGATCTCCTTATTGTATCTATAATTATTTCAGACGGTACCGTAGACTACTAATTGAAACGAATTTTTATTAATAATGGAAGCTCCAAGGATTTACTTTATCTCGATACCTTCTTTAAACTTGGACTTAAAAAGTATTAGCTTAAACCTACCGAAGGGCCACTGCATGGCCTAGACAATGAGCCTGTAGCTATTCAGAGATCAATACAGCTGGAGGTCACCTTTGGCATGTACCCCAAAATGGGAAGTCATACACTCACTTTCCTGGTCGTTGACCTACCTTTTGTATACAATGCTATCCTAGGCTAACCGTACCTAACAGTATTCAGAGCCGTCACTTCAATACTTCATTTAAAAATAAAGTTTTCAACAATATGTAGTATCGATGAGGTGCTGCGTGACTAAGTAATTGGGCGGACATGTAACATGTCCAAAATTGCATAAAGTAGCAGCGGACGGCCTATAGGAGAGTTAGACCATTAAAATGAAGTAACCTTGCAGTAGGCACAACCCGATGAGGCAACCGACCTAGTTCCATTGAATCTGGAGGACCTGAAGAAGTATGTACAGATTTGGGGCTCACTTGTTAAACCTTTGCGTGATGAGCTGATAGCGTTTTTAAGACAGAATACTGATATCTTTGCGTGGACACCAGCTGTCATGCGTGAGATTTCAGCCAGAGTAATAGTTTACAAGTTAGGCTTGGATCCCAACTGTAAGCCCATCAGGTAGAAGTAGAAGAATCACTCCGTAGAGAAGTTTGTAGCCATCTGGGAGGAAGTGAAGAAGTTTCTAGACACTGGCTTCATTAAAGAAGTCCAATACCCGGATTGGCTCTCCAACGTCGCCCTGGTGAAGAAAAGTAACGGAAAATAATGGATGTGCGTTGACTTCACTAACGTAAATAAAGCCTACCCAAAAGACATCTTCCCTTTGTCTAGGATCGACTTATTGTTGGACTCGACTTTTGAACATGAGCTGTTGAATTTTATGGATGCGTACTCGAGCTACAACCAGATCCGGATGAGTCCAAAGGATGAGGAACACACCTCATTCATGACTGACCAAGACACCTACTGTTATAAAGTCATGCCTTTCGGTCTAAATAACATAGGGATCACTTATTAAAGACTCATGAATAAAATGTTTGAGAAGTAGATTGGCCGCAATATGGAGATGTATGTCAACAACATGCTCGTCAATAGCAAGACCACCAGCGACCATATTCACGATCTGACCTAATCTTTCAAGGTCATCCGCACACACCAGATGAAGTTGAACCCTTCAGAGTGTGTCTTTGGAGTATCATCGAGGAAGTTCTTGAGTTTCATCGTCTCTCAACGAGGGATAGAAGCAAGTCTAGAGAAAATCAAACTCCTCACGGACATGTCTCCACCGTAGAGCATCAAGGATGTCAAGAGGCTAACCAAACGATAGGCAACACTATCCCGCTTCCTAGTAAAGTCGGGGGACAAGTGTTAGCCTTTCTTTATGACTCTTAGGGGGGACTAAAGCAAATGATTTCCAGAGTCAGCTAGGCAGCCTTCGATGAGTTAAAACAGTACCTAGCCAGTCCACTATTGCTGAAGTCATCAAGGACGGAGAAGAGCTGTACCTCTACTTGGCAGTATCAAAGGTGGCTCTAAACTCTATCCTTATACGTTAAGACTCCGACTCTCAGTGGCCAATCTACTATGTGAGCATGACGTTGACCGGTGTAGAGACATGCTACCTGCGTACTGAGAAGCTTGCTTTGGCACTTGTCTTCTCAGCTCAGAAGCTGAGACCCTATTTTCAGGCTCATCGCGTGGTCATCCTAACAGACCAACCACCGAAGGGTATCCTTTAGAAGCCCGATATATTCGGTCAACTGGTTAAATGGGCCACCAAGTTAGGAGACTTCGACATCAAATTTTGACCCAGGCTAGCCATCAAGGGGCAGGCCCTGGCGGACTTCATCAACGAGACCACAACCTCGATCGTCGATGAGAACCTCGCCGAGAACGTAGATCACCACCCAAAAGAGTTAGAATGGGTCCTCAAGGTAGACAGATCATCAACTAATGCAGGCAACGGTACCGAAGTGGTCATAAGGACCCCAGAAAGGTTTGAGGTGAAGTACTCACTTAAACTCAATTTCTCGGCCACCAAAAACATTGCTGAGTACGAAACTCTATTAGCTGGACTACGACTAGCCAAAAAGTGCTTGGCTAATTGGCTAACTATCTGCAGCGACTCAGATAGTTGAACCTATTGGCTAACTCGTCGTCAACCAAGTTAACGAGAGTTTCGAGGCATGCAACCTTCTCTTGGCCAAATACCTATCTAAGGTAAAAGACGCCATCTAGAGATTTGACAAGTTGAACCTAGTCCACGTCCCTAGAATTGAGAACTAGAAGGATGACCAACTTGCCAGAGCGGCGGTGGCCGATAATCCAGAACAGTACTCGAGGGACATGATGAAAGTTTTGAGCACCCCAGTATAGAGGAATAGGAAACTATGCAAGTCTCTAAAGCCGAAAACTGGATAACGCCTTACTGGAGATATCTGATGGACAGGGCACTGCCAGGGAACGTCGACGAAGCCAAGTAAATCTAAAAAGACGTCTCATTGGTACACCATAGTCGACGGACGGCTCTATCACCGTGGTTACTCGACTCCATACCTTAGGTGTCTTACTCCCAAGGAGGCTAATTATGCGTTGAGCGAAGTCCATCTCAGGATATGTGGATCACACATTGGCGATAAGAACCTAGCGTTCAAAGTCATGTGCCAAGGATATTACTGGCCCACAATAAAGAATGACGTCTTAGAGTTTGTGAAGAAATGTGAGAATTGTCAACTCCACGACAATCTTTACCACCAACCGTCCGTGGAGTTGAGATCCCTCTAAGTTCCTTGGTCTTTTGTGCAATGGGGGCTCAATTTTTTTGGTCCATTTTTCATCGCGACAAGGCAAAGAAAGTTCATCATCGCGGGTATAGACTACTTCACCAAATGGTTGAAGTCATCCCATTGGCCAAGATCACCGAGTACAATGCACTGGAATTCATCCACCAAAGTATACTGAGCAGATTTGGCATTTTTGAGGTCATCATGATTGACAACGAAATCCAATTCTTAGGAAAGTGCTTCACCAAGTATTTCTCCAATCTTAGTATCAGATTGGTCCATATTTCAGTGGCATACCCTTAGTCAAACGAACATGTTGAAGTCACCAACCGAACGCTACTCCACGGTCTGAAGACCAAATTGGAGGACACAGAAGGCTCATGGGTTGACGAGCTGCCCTCTATCCTATGGTCATACTGGACGACTCCAAAGAAAATAACTCCCGAGACACCCTCAATCTCTACTATGGGACTAAAGTGATAATTTCAGTTGAGATTGGGCTCCCAAGTCTTAGGGTCGAAGCCTTCGATCCACTTGATAACTCCCAAAAGATCAGGGAACATCAAAACTTACTGAAAAAAGCCCGCAACACAACTAGAATGCAAACAACAGCCTACCAGTAATGGTTTGCTCGCTATTACAACAAAAAAGTAAAAGCGCGGCAATTCAAAATTGAGAACCTGATCTTGTGAAGCATGGAGGCTATAGGCAAAACAACCAATCGGAACAAGCTTTCCCCGAATTGGAAAGGCCGTTTCTAGTCTCAACTGTTCTACAGAACGGAGTATACAAATTCTAAACCTAGAACGACAAGTTGGTCCCATGGACGTAGAACGCAGTCCACCTGAATCGTTACTTCCTTTCTCATTTGAATTGCGCCATACTTTTCGTTTCTTTATTTTCTGTATGAATGCTTGTTTATAAGATATACGAAACAAACGATCTAGACTGCCCCAAAGTTGGGCAAGTTTTCACCCATTCGTAGTTAAACCCTGGTTATTCAGGTGGCCCGTGAGTGGTTGAATTTAACCCTAATCATCCAGGTATCCCGTAAGCGGTCGAATTAAATCCTGATCATTCAATTAAATACTGGTCATCCAAGCAGCTCGTGAGCGGTCGAATTAAATCCTGATCATCCAAGTGGCCCATGAGTGGTCAAATTAAACCCTAGTTATCTAGGCGGCCCGTATGCGGTCGAATTAAACTTTAGTCATCCAAGTGGCCCATTCACAGTCTAATGCTAAACTTTAGGGGGCTTAAATAGCACACGTGACAACCTTATCTAGTAGGAGATAGTATGGTCAGTCTACAACGGTCAATAGAGTAGGAGCAAAGTTTTCCATCCAAAAGCTGGCCGTCCATAGTCATACATAGGCAGCAACTCTCGCTCGAGTATAAAATCGAATTGATACGACATCAGGATTCAACTTGATATCTCCTCAAGGATTTAGGTGCACCTGAGAGCATGACATTCATCTCCAATGTTGCGAGACAGTTGACCTATGCATACACGGTATACGTAGTCGGCCGGCCAGTATGAAAAGCAAATAGTTAATGAAATCAAAATCATGAAACCCAACACGTCAATAAAATAGCTATTTTATTGACAAAGATACATTTACAATTATAACTAAATTAAAAGTATAAATATGCTACTAAGGAGTAGAGCTCCCCAGAGGGTGCAGGAAAGACCCTTTATCGCCTCGGGCGTAATCAACCAGATCCTCACATCTTTGGGCAACGCAGTTTGATGGGTTAAGGACGTTGGTTGGAAAATTGGGATCAATGATCCTAGCAATGTGGCGACCAATCCGGACGCCTTCACAAGCCTGGCTCACAGCACCTGGGTGACCTTCTGAGGATGCAGATGGGCGGCGAGCTCATTCTCTAATCTAACGGTTTTCACTCTGAGCTTTGCCACAAGCCTCTCCGCCTGAAAAGCTCTCTCCTTCGAGTGAGAAGCTCTCTCCTGATGGCCCGCTGGTTGCGTCCTATGCTCCAGCAGCTCTCGCTCAAATGAAGTTTTTTCTTCCTAGTGCTGCTGAACTTGGGCGTCTAGCTGGTCCATCTCCACCTCTATCTCAGCAATCTCCTAGTCACGGTCGCCGATCATGGCGTCTCTCTGGCACAGGCCTTTCCGCACTGCCAACAAAATCTTCTCCTCCTGCAAAAGGTCAAAGTTAGGCAGCGATGACTCAGGAGAAAGAAAAGGAGAGCTTTGAAAGGTTACCACAAAGACTTTTCGTTGAACTCTTGGCCATCTCCGTGACCTCTGAGAAGAATCTACTGAAGAAAGGCTTGGAGTGGACTCCTCCTGAGATTGCTCTGCCCTAACTTCGCCGGCGGGCTCCGACGACGCAGTGCCCAGAAGATTGGGAGTAGCGACCTCTAGTGAGGTCTCAGCAAAAAAGTCGACCGCCTCAACAAGAGCTCTGGCGACTGACTCTCCCAACTCGATGAACGGCTCCGCAGCCGACTCCACTTGCACGGCGGCTTCAAGTGGCAGCTCTGTTGGCACTATAGGCACCACCAAGTGGCTCGGTAGCGATAGCTGAATGACGACGTCTCCGATGACGACTCTAACAACTGCCCCAGGGTCCTCCATAGAAACCTTGACCCCAGAGCGCTCTCTGGTCCTAGCAAGTCGACCGGCCATCCTATAATACGGCTCTGGGGAGGATGAAGAAGTAGGCTCTATCGTTACAACTTTCTTTCATCTTGAACTGCCGGAAGTATCACCAGTGGAAGGTGTGCCGGTCGCATCAATGGTAATATTGCCATTCTTCCTCTTGTGCTATGACACTGCTGGTGGTGACGATCTGACCTTCTAGATGGGTGAAGGTGGACCCCACAGAGCTCTCTTAGCCTTCTACCTTGAGACCAGGAGATCTCTCCTGAATTCAAATAGATGCTCCCTCACTAGCTACAATATGGGCTCCACCGCCTTCACCTCCTCCTACGACGACTTCATGGTGAGGCCACCAGGAACATTGCCCCAATCTCGGGACAATGGCAATGTATCAGCAATACGGACAAAGAAGAAGTAATTTTTCTAATTCTTTAACGAGTCATAGATAGTGCTACTAATGCACAACTCCCTGGGGGACAGGGAGATCTAATCATCGCTTTGGGTGAACCAAAATATCATCCTCACCACCTCCACCGTCAGCATCCATGAATGGTGACGGAGAAAAATACACAACGAGCAGAGATACCACACAGCATTCGCATAAAGCCGTGCGACAGGAATGTTGAACACCGTAAAAATGCAAAGTAGCTCCTCTAGTATAAGAAGGCGCAGCCTACTCCTTAGATAGGCCATGTAAACAGTGTGCAGCCATCAAGAGGAAATCAGGCCCTGTCCTGCTTACTGGGTATCACAAATACAATCTAACCTAAGATGTTAAACTTAACGTACAACTCCCTTACCTCATCAGTAGTGATCATTGAGGCAATTTTTAGAACAGAAGGAACCATGGAAACGAGAGCAAGAAGAGTAGAAATGACTTAGAGTTTTCAGAGAAACAAAGCGTGCAAAATTTAAACAAACGAACATATTTTGTAAAGGCACACAGCCGTTGAAGTAAGGTAACACTTCGAAAAGGTGCACCCATCATTACAAACACATGTCGTTTTCGGAGAGGGTACAATCGAATCAGATCTTCTGGTAAATTAATTACTGTGATCACAAATTCATAGCATGTTGACGCGTGGTAAACTTTTCGACAGACAGTCCAGTGGCATGATGGCAAGTCAATTCAATCTTAACCAGTTCTCCGGATTCTTACCAGGACGGTCAATAAATTCGGTTAATACTCCTCTTCCAACCCAGTTCTTTGGATGCTGACCGGGACGGTCAACAAACAAGATCAATGCTCCTCTTCCTACCCAGTTCTCCGAATTCTGATCAGGATGGTCAACGAATCTAGTCAACGCTCCTCGTCTTACTTAGTTCTTTGGATTCTAAACAGGACGGTCAGCGAATTCGGTCAACGTTTCCTACAACTCAGTACTCCAGATCTTGGCATTACAGTCAACAATCACAAGCAACGCGACCAGCAAACCGAGAGCCACTACAGTTTCCTCATCAAGCTATCTTAGACAAGTTACCTAACTAGGCACGTCCCATTGTGAACATATTGGAGGTCGGAGTTTCAGACCACCGGCATGGAGGGCTAGTGATGGAGACGCCAGTAACGGGTTGGCCCACAAAGGAGGAAACGGCCTAAATCCTAAAGGACCCATTACCGCCTAGACGGTCAACACTGCCATTGACCAGATGAAGATCAAATAGGCTAGCAGAGGCCTAAGATCAAGACAGCCCATTAGAGCCTGGGACGGTCAACACTTCTATTGATCAGAGAAGTGACCAATAGATCAGCTGAGTCCCAGTACGCACGTGGCCCACACCTAAGTTGGCCCATGTGTCCATCTCTGAGCCGCAATGGCTGTCTACCCTAATATTCCACATCTCCAAGAAGGCAAGCTTCACTATAATGGTTACCGTCAAAATCAAAGTACATCCCGGGAGGAAGGCGCCAGAGTCTACGCAGAGTCTGCTGAAAACTCTAATGGTTATAAAACACAGAAGGAGATCAGTCTCTTGGACCGTTACAACCAGAAAGGCTCTCATGCCTACATAGGAAAGGCAACGATCCCCAATAGAGCGCAGGTATCAAACCCCTCTATATAAGGAAGGCAACACAGGGCCATGGTTATAAAAGGCCATGGAAGCTTGTTTCAAAAGCACGCTTTCAATCACGCTCTCAACTGTTTACAAATCGCCCTCAAACATACTCAATTTCTTAGAAGCTCTCCTATGCTCTTGAGCATCTTAATGCTCTTGAACATCCTAACGCTCTCTCTATTACTAGTTCCTAACGAATTTAGTACTTAGAGAATTTACTCATCGCGATCCATAACAACAAAGCCAATCTTCCTACAAGTGTATTCCCATTTACAAACACTCATTAGCATTCATACTGCATCCTCTTTATCCACATTTTTATCTTCAGAAGGTTGATTACTGACTTGAGTTTCGGAATACTATTGGTATAGCATTTTGATTACTTTAAAGATCTGCATCGGTTCCACATCCAAAGGTTTTCGAAGCATCTCTCCCAATATCCATACCCATCTCATGCATACTCTAGCCCCTAGCATATATTTTACACATGGCTCGCTTGAGGTGCCCATGGCACAAATTCCAAAGTGGATGTACATGTGGCTTGCTCGAGGTGCTCCATGGCACAAAATCTTGAGTAGATGTGAAAGTGGTTCACTCAATGCACGCCCTTGGTGCAAAATCCAAAGTGGGTGTACAAGTGGCTTACTCAAGGCATGCCCCTGATGGAAAATACAAAGTGGGAGTACAAGTGGCTCGCTTAAGGCATGCCCTTGGAACAAAATCCTAAAAAGGTGACTTAGTTGCTCCCTCAAGGCCCACCCCAGGCGCCCCATTAGCATACATTTATGCACATTCAGTTAATGTCTCACTCAAAGCATGCCTTAGGTGCATCCTTGCCATTGGGGCATGTAATCTGTGTAAACATAGGCACACCTCTCGTGCGTTCTTGCCATTGGGGCATGTAATCTGTGTAAACATAGGCACACCTCTCGTGCATTCCAGGGCGGCTCTAGTGCTGCAGTGCAAACTTGTCAATGGTCATATTTTTGACCTAGTTTTTGGCATCTTTATATATCTTCTCCTGCATTTTCTTTTTTACTTGATTGAAAATATTTGAACGCCTCTAAAAACCAAAACTTTCATGGTTATGCATATACGTTGGGTCTTTTGAGAAAACTAGCCTTCGAATATTTGTCTTCTCAACAATGTTTTCTCCCCGAAAAGTTACTTCTCCCTTTGCAAATTTTCCTGCTTGATAATGTTCGCGAGCTACATTGGTAGCGTGAAAATTGGGATCTAGTAATGTATGGCAATTCAACAGTTCGTGAGAAGAGATTAACTTAAAGACTGAAAGACATTCGATTTTGTTATAGCTGGCAAATCCAATAAGTTCCTTAATAGATATCACAATACTGGAATAAATCAGTTAGGATAGCTGTCTATACCACTTGATTTGTA
>JAODPA010041461.1:0-11981 GCA_025585075.1 Nepenthes mirabilis | reverse complement strand
AATAAATAGTAATTCAAAAAACAATGGTAGAGCCGTCGAAACGGCAACCTTCCAACGCGCATATGACCGTTGTAAATATGCCGATTTCGTATCTTTATAAATCTTCTTTTCCCGTTCCAAAAGCACTATTCCAAGCCGAGGGTCGTCTAAGTACCGAGCAATCACCAGAATACTGAGCGATCAGCAGTGAGGTAGTTACATCCATATATTGACGATTCGAACCAAGGAATTGTGCGCGATTGTGTACGACGATTGCTATTAGGGTTAGCATGGTGTTGCGGAGGTTATGTGGACAGAGGAACGATATATGCTTCGAAGGAACATGATAGGATGGAGATGTTTCTTTGATTTATCGACACAATACCATCATGTATTTGATCATAAATTGAACAAGATTGATGTTTCAAAATAGAACTCGAGGGTTTGTGATGAAGCTTGCGTTCGGGATATAATGGTGCACAGGATTAGCGTTACGGAGGGGAGATATTGTTTTGGAGAGATAGTGGGAAAAAAATAGCGATTTGGCTTTCATCTATGGATACAATTTGATCATAATTTGTGTGTCTTTCGCTTTGAAACTTCTAACCTGTACGCTAATTCCTAGCAGGTTTGATTTCAAGCTTTGTAATTTTTAATCAAGCCTCCCAATCTATCTTCTGACCCTAATTTGTTTTCTTTATCCCCAGTACATCATGTACCCTCTTACACCCAATGCCAACGTGAGTGATGATGTTGGGGGTTAGGGCTATAGTGGTGGTTAAGAGGTCTGGGTTACGAAGGAGAGAAAAAGGCATGGACGTGTTCAGAATTCAGGATACAAAAAGGTGTTCGATTCTACTTTGTTGTCTTCCGCTATAAAATTCTCGGCGCACGAGCATTCTGCGGCAGGTTTGATTTCTACCTTTGTATTTTCTCATCTCGTTTTACCCTGTTTTGGAATTTCTAGAGTCATTGTCTCGTTTAGTCTCTAGTTGTTGGTGCTTCGAAAATTTTGTGTTCAGTAATTAGTGAAATTGACCCCCTCGCTGCAATATGCAGTTTTGTATAAATGGGAATAGGTTGGAAAATCGTTTGGTGAAAATCAACTGTCTTTTTTCGTTTGTTGATTCACTTCAACATTCAACTAGGGCTTCTGGTTCTTCGTTTAGGGGCTTCAAGTTTCTACTTAGTTTTTGAAATTGATGGAGCATAGGCTGACATTTTTTGATTTTTAAGCATTTGAAATCAAAGGGGTTTAGATTTCTCGGGTCTTTAGGCTTCCATGACTTCTTGATTGTGTGTGTTGTAATCAAATCTGTTTGATTTGCAAAATTAATTAAGGCTAAGAGTGAGATGGAAACTGAAACGGATCGAAATCGAAGCTTTCGTTCTCAGTTTTTTCCTCTCATTCTGCTTACTTTCCTTTCTCCACGTTGGTTACTGTTGCCAGCTCATATTCTCCTATTTCAACGGCTTTCTCCTCACTTTGATTCCCCCATTTAGCTTCCCCATCTCCAATTTTCTTTCTGTTAGGAGATAGCATTGATGAGGAATGCCGCAGTAAATTGGGGACGGCAATTTGGCTAAAACATGCTTGTTGATATTAAATTCCCACAGCAGTTTTCAATAAATTTTGTGTAATTATAGGAATTGTGATTAAATTTATTTTCCTTTTTAAGTTTCCATATTTTGGAGTATTTAGAATTTGTAGTGCTAGCTTGAAGATTTGTGTTTGAGTTTAGAAAATGATTCTATTAATAGATTCATGATTAAGATGGTTTGATGATCTTTTGATCAAATCTTGATGATATATTTATTGCGAAAAAAAAAAAAAAAAGAATTTGTCGTAGAAAAAAACATGAAATTCAATTGAAATAATTTGTACAAAACAGATTAGTATGTAAATTGTGCTTGGAATATGTGTCCCTGAAATTGCATACCAGAAATTGGAGTGATTCCAAATCTGAAACACATGTGCAGAAACATGTAGAAGAGATGATCCAAAATGATTAAATTCCTGTCTTAAAGAATATAATTGTGATGCCAATTTGAATTCAGTTTAGTAGAACTGATTTAATTAAACTCCTGCAATAGTGGCATGGCATATCCATGGTGCACAAATGAATAATGAAAAACAGGACATGAAGTTACTGTATTTAATGCTTTAGTACAAGAAGAGAATATAATGAAAACCAGAAGAGTTGAAAATGACGACGTGCAATCATGAACAGAGGAAACAGTATAATAAAACATCATATAAATAATATTTATAATTTTATTAATTCAGAAACTTGATTTGTAATCTAAGAAATCGACTACTTATATAGCAATTGAAAACTAATTATAACCATTGGATTAAATATTAGGTAAACTAATCCTAACCATATATAGAAAATATATAGTTGTATCAAAAATAAATTAAAATTTGTTCATAAAATAGAGACAATGAAAACACAAATTATAGTTCTTCTAATAACAGATCCTTGGCTTCACTTGAGTATCAACCAGCTATAATTGATCTGAGACATAGCAAATTCAACCAATCATTTGTTGTTGTGTATCATCACTTGGATTGTTGATTGTATCTGATAAGATGGAGGCATAACAGAACATAACGGAACACAAATAGGATGATATGCTGTGCATAAACTTTATATGACAGTAACTGATATTGTTATGCTGTGTGTGGGTTGCTGTGCTAGAAATTACATGACAACAATTTATATACTTGCTGATCTGTTGTAACACATGAATTGCTCGTGTTTTTTATGCATTTGCTGTAGCTGCCGATAGAAATAACATATTTTGCCTTTGATAAATCTAATTAAATTGATGCTGAGACACGTGATGCATTGGTTGTTGATGCAAAGCTGTACTCTTTTTTTATTGATACGCTGATTCATGACTTGCTGATTTTATTTTACTATTGTATACTGCCAGTGGTGTAGTTTTAATATTGATATATTTTAACATCCCTTTCAAGATGAAAAGTAAAGATTTCTTTACTTCCGTATTGACAATGAAAGAATGAGATATGGAGATGGAAAAATTAGGATGTGGGAATTGAAATTGAAGAAGAGATAGAAATTAAAGATGAAAAATTTGTGAGAGAAAATATATTTTTGGATTTCTGTCGTATGAAAAAAACGAAAAAATCAAACAACAAAATATAACATTTGAATTGTAAAAATAGAAACCGTAATGATAGCAAGAACAAAATATTGATGTGAGATCGTTAACAAATGTGTTAACAAATTGTGTTTAGTAATGGAGTATGTGTTTGGAGCGAGAATTGTGATCAATTATCGAGGGTTGTTTTAAAATGGATCTTTGCAGCCAAGTCATGGGATCTTGTAGCCATAAAGCATCCCATAGAAAATTTGAAAATCCATATGAAATGAATGACAATTTTTTATATTGGCCTTTTTTATTAGTATTAGAATCCGATTGAAATTTGAAATGTTTCATCTCTTTATTAAGTTACATTTTGTCGCTTTGGAAAAAAAATAATTTTTTTTAGAATAATGATTTAAAATGATATCCGGTGTATGTTTTCTTGGACCAATACTTAGGAACATGGAAAGAATTTTGAATATGCTAAAATCCAGCTATTTTTGAAGCAAATTTGTTATATTTCAATATGGCAATGGGGAAAACAAACTTTATGGGGTAAAATTTCTTGGTACCCATGATAAATAGTAATGTTGTTTCGTAGGTAGCATAAAAATTACAATCAAACAAACGGTAGGAACAATCGTAAATGACGTGAGCTTATAAGAAGGAAATTTGAAAAGTTGGTGCCAATTTTGAATATTAGAAGTGCAGAGCGATTATCCACACAATCCGTCTTAACAATGAAGATAGAAATGGTTCTAGAATAAAGATAAAATTTCAAAACTGAAGCAAACAATCTAGTGTTTACATTAGAAAATAATGAGTGTTACGACTCATGTAGTGAATAAAAATTAAATAATGGATTCAGCACTTTTTTTGAAATGAAAATTGAATTAGGATCAGGAAATATAAACCTAAAAATTTTTGATATCGTATTAGAAATTGGAGTGATTCCAAATTTAAAACATATGTGTGGAAATGTGTGGAAGAGATGATTCAAAATAATTAAATTCCTATCATGAAGAATATAAATGTGATGCAAATTTGAATTTAGATTAGTAGAACAGGTTTAATGAAACTCTTGCAATATTAGTATAGCTTATTCTTGGTGCAAGAATGAATAAGGAAAAATAGTACATGAAGCTACTATAATTTAATGTTTCAATACACGAAGAAAATATAATAAAAATAAGATAAGCTAAAAATGAAGACGTGCAGCCATGAATAGAGGAAACAGAGCAAAGAGCATAACAATAAAGGAAGTGAATTTTGTTTTACGGTTACTAAATTATTGAGGTATCTTTCTCTTGATACTGCAACTTTTAAATTCTTATTGGCGTCATTTTAAACTGTACTAGTGTATAATTACTCTTAGTGACTAGATCATGTGGGTCAAGGGCTAGGGTGTCGTTTTTGGTCTAGGTCATCGTGGTCAAACTTAGGGTTAAGGCTTTTGACATAGGCTGTGGTCTTCCCCCAAGAATGAAGTTTTCTAATAAATTCTTCTTGAAATTACACTCATATTTCATGCAGGAGAAATTATATCGAGATCCGAAAACACCTGAGGTGAGGAAAAAATCTGAAAATGTGGCTGGGAGGATGAAACAAATCAAAGAGGCCATTGAGCAGATGCTAGCTTGTGAGTAATTATGAAACCATATGTTATATTGTATTTTATTGTACATTGTATTTTTTTCTGGCTGGCTGTGATGCTTATGTAGCATGTATCCAAATTCAGTGAAAAGATGAAGAAGCTCCCTTATAGATTCCTAGAGATGTAAATTGTCCTAGTGACGCACTCTTGGTAGGTATGTGTAGTCTTATAGTCCTTTGTGTAGTCTCTAAATTAGGATTGACTATGGTCATAAATTTTAGGTGTAAACTACATTTTCATCAAGCGGACTTTGATTTGGAAGATGGAATCTCCAACAGAACTCTCGAAAGTTCATTTAGATTAGCTAGGTACGTGTCCTAATTTGTCAGCAATTGTATTAGGATAGTATTTCTTTCTTATACACCTTTAATGACCTACAATACTGTTGACATAACAACTTTCAAATTCAAAATCTATATGAAAATTTAGGAGATGGTGGAAAGAAAAAAGGAAAGTAGACAATGCCTTAATTGAAGCCGAAAAATATAGAAGACAATGTCGGAGGGGCGAGAAGGTATGACAGTATGTGAGTATTTTACACAACTTTATACCAATTCGTTTCATTATTTGCAAGTAACATGTCATTGCTTGTTTGGTTGCAGGCCATATGTCCTTCGGGTTTGCTGAAAAGATAAAGTAGCTTCCTCGGAAACGATGCTCACGAAAAAAGGGAAGTAGACAATGCCTTAATTGAAGCCGAAAAATATAGAAGACAATGTCGGAGGGGCAAGAAGGTATGACAGTATGTGAGTATTTTACACAACTTTATACCAATTCGTTTCATTATTTGCAAGTAACATGTCATTGCTTGTTTGGTTGCAGGCCATATGTCCTTCGGGTTTGCTGAAAAGATAGAGTAGCTTCCTCGGAAACGATGCTCACGAAAAAGATAGGTAAACAATCCCTTATATTGGTATATTTCAGTACTTGCTTTGATGTTAGCATGGAATTGATGCGACAATGTCAATAGTTCCAAAATGTATCAGCAAAAACTAGCATACACGCACTTTGGTCACATGGACATGGCAGCCTATGACTTCGAAAAAGGCATTGAGTACTTCTAAAATGGAGGTTTGTATCCCAAATCATTATGAAAGTATATATTTGTTCCAAATGTTTACTGTCGCATGACTATAATTGAAAATTTACAGGAAATATTAGCGATTAGGGGATCAGGTAAGCAAATTTTCTTTTACGGTTGTTAAATTATAGAGGTATATTTCTCTTGATACTGCAGCTTTAAAATTCTTATTGGTTTCATTTAAACTGTACTGTATAATTACTCTTAGTGACTAGGTCGTGTGGGTCAGAGACTAGGGTGTTATTTTTGGTCTAGATCACCGCAGTCAGGTTTAGGGTTAAAGCTTTCAACATAGGTTGTGGTCTTCCCCCAAGAATAAAGTTTTCTAAAAAATTCTTCTTGAAATTACACTCATATTTCGTGCAGAAAAAATGATATCGAGATCCGAAAGCACCTGGGCCAAGGAAAAAATCTGAAAATATGGCTGGGAGGTTGAAAAAAAATCAAGGAGGCCATTAAGCGGATGCTATCTTGTGAGTAATTATAAAGCCACATGTTATATTATATTTTGTCAGGAATTGTATTTTTATCTGGTTGGCTATGATGCTGATATAGCATATATCCACATTCAGTGAAAAGATGAAGAAGCTCCATTTGGGATTCCTAGTGATGAAAATCGCCCCAATGGCATACTCTTGCTAGGTGAGACTTTTAAAACTCTTATAGTCCTTTGTGTAGTCTCCAAATTAGGATGGTTTATGGTCATAAATTTTAGGCGTAAACTACATTTGCATCAAGCGGACTTTCATTTGGAGGATGGAATCTCCAACAGAACTCTCGAAAGTTCATTTAGATTAGCTAGGTACGTGTCCTAATTTGTCGGCAATTGTATTAGGATAGTATTTTTTTTCGCATACACCTTCAATGAGCTACAATGTTGTTGAGATAACAACTTTCAAATTCGAAATCTATATGAAAATTTAGGAGGTGATGGAAAGAAAAAAAGGAAGAAGACAACGCCTTAATCGAAGCCGAAAAATATAGAAAACAATGTCTGAGAGGCGAGAAGGTATGACAGTATGTGAGTATTTTACACAACTTTATACAAATTTGTTTCATTATCTGCAAATAACATGTCATTGCTTATTTGGTTGCAGGTTGTATGTCCTTCGGGTTTACTAAAAAGATAGAGTAGCTTCCTCGGAAACGATGCTTACGAAAAAGAAAGGTAAACAATCCCTTATATTGGTATATTTCAATACTTGCTTTGATGTTAGCGTGGAATTGATGCGACAATGTCAATAATTCCAAAATGTATCAGCAAAAACTAGCATACACGCACTTTGGTCACATGGACATGGCAGCCTATGACTTCGAAAAAGGCATTGAGTACTTCTAAAATGAAGGTTTGTATCCCAAATCATTGTGAAAGTATGTATTTGTTCCAAATGTTTACTGTCGCATGACTATAATTGAAAATTTACATGAAATGTTAGCGATTAGGGGATCAGGTAAGCGAATTTTCTTTTACGGTTGTTAAATTATAGAGGTATATTTCTCTTGATACTGCAGCTTTAAAATTCTTATTGGCTTCATTTAAACTGTACTGTATAATTACTCTTAGTGACTAGGTCGTGTGGCTCAGAGGCTAGGGTGTTATTTTTGGTCTAGGTCACCGTGGTCAGGTTTCGGTTAAGGCTTTCGACATAGGCTGTGGTCTGCCGCAAGAATGAAGTTTTCTAACAAATATTTCTTGAAATTACAGTCATATTTCATGCAGGAAAAATGATATCGAGATCCGAAAGCACCTGGGCCAAGGAAAAAATCTGAAAATGTGGCTGGGAGGTTGAAAAAAAAATCAAGGAGGTCATTGGGCGGATGCTGGCTTGTGAGTAATTATGAAGCCACATGTTATATTTTATTTTGTCAAGAATTGTATTTTTATGTGGCTGGCTATGATTCTGATATAGCATATATCCACATTCCGTGAAAAGACGAAGAAGCTCTCTTTGGGATTCCTAGAGATGTAAATCTCCCCGGCGGCGTACTCTTGGTAGGTGGGACTTTCAAAACTCTTATAGTCCTTTTTGTATTCTACAAATTAGGATTGACTATGGTCGTAAATTATAGGTGTGACTCGCTCTTGCATCATGCGGACTTTTATTTGGAGGATGGAGTCTCCAACAAAACTCTCGAAAATTCATTTAGATTAGCTAGGTACGTGTGCAGATTTGTCGGCAATTGTATTAGGATAGTATATCTTTCGTATTCACCTTTAATGACTTACAATGCTGTCGAGATAACAATTTTCAAATTCGGAATCTATGTTAAAATCTAGGAGTTGGTGGAAAGAAAAATGGAAGCAGACAATGCCTTAATTGAAGACGAAAAATATAGACGAAAATGTTGGAGAGGCGAAAAGGTATGACAATATGTGAGTATTTTTTGTAAACTTCATGCAAATTCTCTTCATTATTTGCAAATGACTTGTCATTGCTTGTCTAGTTGCATACCGTGCATCCTTCGATTTTTGTGAAAAGATAGAGCAACTTCTTGAAACGATGCTTATGAAAAAGAAAATTGTCCCTTATATTGGTATATTTCAATACTTGATTCGACGTTTGTGTGGAATTGATGAAGCAGTGTCACTAATTCCAAAAGGTATTCACAGAGACTAGCATACACGCACTTTGCTCACACAGACTTGGCAGCAAACGACTTTGAAAATGGCCTCGAGTTCTTCTAAAATTGGGGTATGTATCCCGAATCATTTTCAAAGTATGTGTTTGTACGTAATATTTTCTGTTGCATGATTATAATCAAACATTTACAGGTGATGTTAGCGATTAAGGGATCAGGTAAGTGAATTTTCTTTTACGGTCGCTAAATTACCGAGGTACGCTTCCTTGATACTGACAGCATTTAAATTCTCATTGGAGTTATTTTAAAATGTTCTAAACAATCACTCTTAGTGACTTAGGTCGTGTTGGTAAGGGGCTAGGGTGTCGCTTTTGGTCTAGGTTACTGTGGTCAGGCTTAAAGTTAAGGCTTTCATCATAGGCTATAGTCTTCCCCCGGGAATGAAGTTTTCTAACAAATTCTTTTTGAAATTACACTCATATTTCATGAAGGAGAGATGATATCGGAATCCAAAGGCACCTGACGTGAGTAAATAATCAAAAAATGCGGTTGGGTGGATGAAAAAATATCAAGGAAGCCATTGAGCGGATGCTAACTTGTGAGTAATTACAAAGCCATATGATATATTATATATCGTCACACATTGTATTTTTATCTGGCTTACTGTGATGCTGATGTGGCATGTATCCGCATTCAGTGAAAAGATAAAGAAGCTCTCTTAGGGAATCCTAGAGATGTAAATCACCCCAGAGGCATACTCTTGGTAGGTTGGACTTTCAATACTCTTGTAGTCCTTTGTGTAGTCTCCAAATTAGTGTTAAAATGGCCGTAAATTATAGGTGTGAACTGTGCTTACGTGATGCAGACTTTGATTTGGAGGATGGAGTCTCCAACAAAGCTCTGAAAAATTCATTTATATTAGCTTAGGTATGTGTCCAAATTTGTCAGCAATTGTATTAGGATAGTATTTTTTTCGTATGCACCTATAATGACCTATATTGCTATCGACATAACAACTTTTGAATTCGAAATCTATGTAAATATTCAGGAGGTGGTGGAAAGAGAAAAGGAAGCAGACAATATGTTAATTGAAGCCGAAAAATATAAAAAGACAATGTCGGAGATGTGAGAAGGTATGATAGTATGTGTGTATTTTACTAAACTTTATGCCAATTCATTTCATTATTTGCAAATGACTTGTCATTACTTGTTTGGTTGCAGGCCGTGTGTTCTTCGGTTTTGGTGAAAAGATAGACCAACTTTCTCGGAAACGATGCTCACGAAAAATAAATGTAAACAATCCCTTATATTGGTATATTTTGGTACTTGTTTTGACGTAAGTGTGGAATTGATGAGGCAATGTCACTAATTTCAAAAGGTATCAACACAGACTAGCATACACGCGCTTTGCTCACACGGACTTGGTGACCTATGACGTCAAAAAAGGCCTCGAGTTCTTTTTAAATAGAGGTATGTATCCCAAATCATTCTGAAAGTATTTATTTGTTCGAAATATTTATTGTTGCATGATTATAATCGAAAATTTACAGGAAATGTTAGCGATTAAGAGATAGGATAAGTGAATTTTCTTTTATTGTTGCTAAATTTTCGAGGTATGTTTCTCTTAATACTGACAGCTTTTAAATTCTCATTTGCATTATTTTAAACTATATTACATAATTACTCTTAGTGATTTGGTTGTGTCAGTTATGGGCTAGGGTGTCGTTTTTTGTCTAGATCACTGTGGTCAAGTTTAGGGTTAAGGCCCTCGACATAGGATGTAATCTTCCCCCAGGAATGAAGTTTTCTAACAAAACCTTTTGAAAATTATACTCATATTTCATGTAGGAGAAATGATATTGAGATCCGAAGGCACCTGTGAAAAGGAAAAAAATTGGAAAATGCTGCTGGGAGGATGGAAAAAATCAAAGCGGCTATTGAGTGGATGCTAGTTTGTGAGTAATTATGAAGCCATATGCTATATTATATTTTATCGTGCATTGTATTTTTATCTAGTTGGCTATGATGACAATGTAGCATTTATCCACGTTTAGTGAAAAGATGAATAAGCTCCCTTAAGGATTCCTAATTATGTAAATTGCCCCGGCGGCGTACTATAGGTAGGTGGGACTTTCAAAACTCTTATAATCCCTTGTGTAGTCTCCAAATTAGGATCTACTGTAGTCGTAAATTATAGGTGTGAACCGCACTTTCATCATGCGGACTTTGACTTGGAGGATATAGTCTCCAACAGAACTCTCGAAAGTTCATTTAGATTAGTTAGGTACGTGTCCTAATTTGTTGGCAATTGTATTAGGATAGTATTTCTTTCGTATGCACCTTTAATGACCTACAACGCTGTCGAGATAACAACTTTCGAATTTGAAATCTATGTGAACATTTAGGAGGTGATGGGAAGAAAAAAAGGAAGTTGACAATGCCTTAATTGAAGCCGAAAAATATAGAAGACAGTGTCGGAGAGGCGGGAAGGTATGCCAGTATGTTAGCATTTTACACAACTTTATGCCAATTCGTTTCATCATTTGATATTGCTGAAACAAAGATCCCAAGCCAACAATTGTTTGATCTCATGCAATATAGAGGGCTTATTTGTCAATATCATGTCCTTGAGCCCTGGACAAATCATTAGCCATTAAATTTGACATGTCTCGAATATCTAAATTGTTGTACAAATTAGAAAATCGCCTAATTGTTCTTGGTCACATGAATTAAAGCGAGGCAAATGTGTGTAATTCGAAATTTGTATCATATACACCACAATAAGATAAATAAGAGATAATAGATATACGAGACTCATTCTCCGATCATCATTCACCGTTCAAGTTAGAAAATTTTCTATTTGGATAAGAAAGATATAAAGATCTAAGTGTGAGTATCTAATGTGAATGTGGTTGAGTATTTATTTGAAGGCTAAACTCCGTTTGGTAGACTCAACTAATGGAACGGTTTTGAGTGATACACTCGACTGACAAAATGTTTCACTTCAGAAATTATGCGCTCGACAAATGGAGTTATCCACTACTTTTTTTTTTTTGTCGTCTTACTTCATCCATCCTCCTCCTTTTCCTTGCAGGGAGAGACTATATTTATAATAATGAGCGTTATTTGATTGGCGGACCCCAAATTAATGCATTAGCTAGGTGCCTCTTAGGTGCTGAGTGGTGTTATTTGTGTGTGTAACGACCGTCTCTATTCAGTGGCTAGATCGCTTGACCTCTAACCATCAGGGTCATCGAAACTACTGCTTGAAGCCATTCACATAATACTCAATTATAATCATTCAATATTTGGCTGTTTGGGGTCATGTCACTTGGTTTACCTGTTGTATCTATTGCCTCATGAGCTCAGAGATGTTTTCTAATGAATTATTGTTACTTGAGCCTCTTTTCTATCTATGGATTGGATTTAGGCTAACCCAATTCTGGCCACACACATTTGAATTGACTTTAGAAATATAATATAGTAATAGCACTATTAGATATAATCGATTATAAATTGACATGACTTTACCTATACATATTATATGTTAGATAAATACAAATAAATAATATC
>JAODPA010041450.1:0-11982 GCA_025585075.1 Nepenthes mirabilis | reverse complement strand
CTTGACGGTCAGGTAGCCAATTTATACTCAGGGCGGTCAACTCAAGCGTTGACCGTAATCACTGTAACAGTAAGTCCAAAAATAAAAAGGCTTTTCATCGGCCTGATCCACTTGGATTCACGCTCCAACAGACGGTTAGTAACGACTCCTTTCCTAACTTTGCACCTTCCATAAATTCAACCGGCTCCAAAAAAGGATATTGACAATATCGGTGCCTTTCCCATAAGGAAGGTGTTAGATCTTCTCAATTCCTGCCAATTGAAGCCTTCCAATGGTAATATACACGAAAGAAATGCGAAAAATTTGGAAAGCCGCTACCCTCCAGAGAAGGAAGCAATCCCTACTAATTAGGCAACTCGTGCCTTTCTCACAAGGAAGGTCACCAAAATATGGTGCAGGGGATTACGCCTTCCAACCAAGAAAAATCACTCTGCCCCCATTAAAATGAGCCCTAGAGTCTTCACTTAGGGCATGCCTACTACTACACTTTTTACCACACAGACATACGACTCTTTGTTATACGTAAAAATATACGCTCTCGACTATGCATTCCCTGACATTCTCGTACTCTCTCTCTCTGCGAAGCATCCAAATGCACTGAGAGAAGAACACAAATCAAAAGCATACAGGCGCTCTTCTTGTTGACAGACACCTACTGCCTTCACGCACCGTCTAGATTTTAGAGACGGCATTGCCTCTCTTTCATTTGGAGACTCACACACTCTTACACTCTCCCTCTCAATTCTCATTTCTAGTTACCTTTCCAGATTTCAAAGGCTATTTACTGACTTGAGAGTTGGAATATTTTCAATGGGATAACTTTTCGCTGACACACCGACCTCCTGTTTGTTTAGTGGTATGCAGGATTCCAACTCGGTGAATGGAGTTGGAACCAGTCAAGTAGATCATCCCGAATCTATTTGAAGTTTGAATCCAAGGACGCATCATTGCCGCCGTCTATGGGAAACGTTTACGAAAAACCAACCACACTCCCCCAGAACACCCTCTTTTCACCACCAGACTTATCCGCAATAGTGAATACGAGAGCCCAAACTAGTGATCCCGATAGAGACGCCATTTCTTCAGACTAGGACCACGCTGCTGGTACCCTGGTCAACGGGACGACAGGCGGGGCGCTTGCACATTTCTTTTAACAACTGATAGAGCAGATGCAAACTAACAATCGTCTGCTCCAAATACATTGCTTTCGGCAAGAACAGCCACAGCAGGGGGCTCCGCCAGCAGCCTTCCCAACGTTGGCCGCCAGAAAAGATGGCCCGAGAAAAAAGAAGCCGACCAGAAGGCCTAGGAGGCCGAAAAATGATCAGTTCCTAGCCTCTTCGCGCGCTTCAGGCCAGAACAGGCTTGAAGAGCGCTCTGGGAGCGCAACACCGGAAGAAAGTACGAAAAGAAGAAACCCCCGAAACTCTCGGGCAGAGAATGAAAACTCAGTCTAGAAGCGAGTCTCTAGGACTGCCGGGTCCACTGGAGGCAATAGTCAGCCAACTACTGGATCCTCGAGGACAAAATAGAGTTGATTGCTTACCTCAACTCTAAGAGATCTGCCAACGCTGCTCGCGCAGATCCATGGGTGGATAAGATTTGGAACCACGTGTTCAAGGATGATGAGCACGCTGTTGACCTTAACAGATTTCTCTTCACAGCAGAGATCCTAAATCGTCACCTATCCACCAAATTCAAGATGCTTTTCTTTGACTCATACGACGGGAGTAATGATCCAATTGACCATTTGGACTATTTTTGCACTCATTTGAGTCTACAAGGGCTGAAAGACTCAACAATGTACCGCTACTTTTCACTCACGCTAAAGGGAGATGCCTGCATCTGGTTTCATCACCTCCCTTCAAGCTCCATCAGCAACTTCTGGGAGCTTACAGATCTCTTCCTCACTTAATATGCCTCGAGCCGACAAGAAGAGAAGTAGTCATGGCACCTCTCCTACATCAAGCAGAAGCTAGGAGAGAACCTACGGAGATTTCTGGACCGCTTTGTGGTTGAGGCCAGGCGGATTCCTCGGATCACGAAAAAGATGAAGTTGGGTAGTTTCATCTCTGCACTGACCTACAGGGACTTCTTTAAGCACTTAGCCCATAATAATCCCCAGACCTTCCAAGAGGCGGAGTCAATCACCCGGGCTTACGCAACGGCAGATGAAACCAATGAAGCCAAACGCCCAGAATGGGCAGACTAGCCTTGCTCATTCCCTAGAGAGGGAAAAAGAAAATACAGCGGCGGTGATCACACCTGTCGGAAGCAGCACAGAACATGGCCGCCAGAACGTAGAGATTACGGGCTCATCAGCTTTACGCCCCTGACGGATACGCGTTCAAATGTCCTTACGCAGATCCACGGAAAAAAATTTCTGAAGTGACCAAAACCACTAAAGAAGGACACCGAAAACCCGTCAAAATACTGTAATTTTTACTGCTCTACTGGACATTTTACTAAAGACTGTAAGACATTGCAGAGGGAGATCAAGGAGTTGATTTGTAGGTGCTACCTCACCAAGTTTGTCAAGGACCATGGGCAGAGTTCTGGAGTAGCCGGTGGAGAAGGGTAGGAGGCGTCTCCTCCCCAAAATTGGGTTGCGGTAGGGGTGGTCCATATGGTTACCACTTGACCTATTAAAAACCCAGCCAACAACAAGGAGCAGCAGATTGGGAGGAAGAAGCAACGCACGGCAGACAACGCAATTAACTTCAGTGATGATGACTTGACTCATGTAATATCTCCCCATGCTGACCCCCTTGTTGTATCCGCGTTCGTTTCAGACGGTAGTGTCAACTACCAATTAAAGCGAGTGCTTATTAATAATGATAGTTCAAAGGATTTGTTTTATTTGGATGCTTTCTTTAAACTAGGCTTAAAAAAGAACAAATTAAAACCTACTAAGGGCCCACTGTATGACCTTAATAACGAGCCAGTGCCCGTCCAAGGGACAATCCAACTGGAGGTCACTCTGGGCACGTATCCAAAAATAAAGAGTCGTAGGCTCACCTTCTTGGTGGTTGACCTGCCCTCTGTTTATAACGCTATACTAGGTAGGCCGTGCCTAACAGCGTTTGAGGCAGTCACCTCGATTTCGTGCCTCAAGATGAAGTTTCCAACACCTTACAGTGTAGAAGAGGTGTTAGGTGACGAAGTTACTGGGCGGACATGCTACATGTTTCAAATTGCCACTAGCAGCAACACTAGAACGGTTGAAAAACTCGATCATCGAAACGAGACAACCCTACAGCAAGCACAATCTGAGGAAACCACAGATCTGATCCCACCGAAACCAGAAGAACTGGAAAGGTGTGTACAGATCGGCGGCTCACTCGCCGGAACACTGTACGATGAACTGATTGCATTCTTGCGGCGGAACACTGATATTTTTGCATGGACTCCAGCAGACATGCTTGGGGTTCCGGCTGAGGTGATGATCCATGTAAAGTCCCACATTGGATTGGGAAAGGGGAACGAAGTGTCCTTATAAGGGCACAGACACCTCCCCCCTTGTAGACGCATTTTGGGGGCGGCTTAGGACATCTGCTAGGAACAAAACCGTGAGGCCTGTAGGCCTGGAGATGCCGTGAAGTTCTCCCAGGCTGCGGCCTGGAGATGCCGTGAAATTCTCCCAGGCTGCGGCCTGTAGGCTTGGAGACGCTGCGAAGTTCTCCCTGGCCAAAGTGGATAATATCTACATGCGGATACGCCAGGGACATTACAAATAGTATCAGAGCCAAGATCCGGTCTAGTGTGCTAGCGAGGACGCTGGGTCCCCAAGGGGGGTGGACTGTAAAATCTCACATTGGATTGGGAGAAGGGAACGAAGTGTCCTTATAAGGGCATGGACACTTCCCCCCTTATAGACGCGTTTTGGGGGCGGTTTAGGCCGTCTGCCAGAAACAAAACCATGAGGCCTATAGGCTTGAAGATGCCATGAAACTCTCCCAGGCTGCGGCCTGTAGGCTTGGAGACGCCGTAAAATTTTTTCACGCCAAAGCGGACAATATCTACATGCGGATGCATCGGGGACGTTACAATCCACAAGTTAGGGCTTGATCTTGGCCGAAAGCCCATCAAGTAGAAGCAAATGAACCACTCTATAGAAAAGTTGATTGCCATCTGGGAGGAGGTGAAGAAATTGCTGGACGCAAGATTTATTAGAGAAGTCCACTATCCGAATTGGTTTTCTAATGTCGTACTGGTGAAGAAAAGTAACGAAAAATGGCGGATGTGCGTCGATTTCACTGACATTAACAAAGCCTGCCCAAAAGATAGCTTTTCATTACCCAGAATCAACCTGCTGGTTGACTCGACGGCCAGACATGAGCTGCTAAGTTTCATGGATGCCTATTCGGGTTATAACCAGATTCGGATAAGTTTGGAAGTCGAGGAGCACACCTCGTTTATGACAGATCAGGGTACCTACTGCTACAAAGTGATGCCATTCGGATCGAAAAATGTTGGAGCAACCTATCAACTACTGGTCAACAAGATGTTTGAAAAATAGATCGGTCGCAACATGGAGGTCTATATTGACGACATGCTCGTCAAGAGTAGAGTCATTGGCGACCACATCCACGACCTGACAGAGTCGTTTGAGGTGCTCCGCAAGCATTACATGAAGCTGAACCCAACTAAGTATGTCTTCGGGGTAGCCTCCGGTAAATTCTTAGGTTTTATCGTCTCCCAACAGGGAATTGAGGCAAACCCAGAGAAGATTAAGGCCCACGCAAACATGGATCCCCCGCGGAGCGTAAAGGACATCCATCGATTGACTGGACGGCTAGCAGCGTTGTCCCGCTTTCTCGTGAAGTCTGGCGACAAGAATCGGCCCTTCTTTAAGGCTCTAAGAGGGACAAAATCCAACGGGTTTCAATGGACAGCAGACTGCCAGACAAGCTTCAATAAATTGAAGGAGTATCTGGCCAGCCCGCCACTGCTGGCATCGCCCAAGGGCGAAGAAGAGCTGTATCTCTACCTGGTAGTGTCAGAGGTGTCCCTTAGCTCCGTCCTCTTACGCCAACACTCTGACACTCAACGTCTGGTCTACTACGTGAGTAAAACGTTGATCAGCCCAGTGATGCACTACTCACACGCAGAAAAGTTGGCCTTAACACTTATATTCCCCGCGCGGAAGTTAAGGCCATACTTTCAGGCACACTGCATAGTGGTCCTCACTGATTAGCCTCCGAAAAGTATACTCCAGAAACCCGATGTTTTTGGATGGCTGGTAAAGTGGCTATCAAATTGGACGAGTTCGACATCGAATTTCTGCCAGACTTACTGTAAAAGCGCAGGTTCTGGCCGACTTCATTATTGAGACAATGACCTCAGTTCTCAAATAACAGCCCGCAGAAAGCGCAATACAGCTTGACAGGATTCCAAAATAGGTACTCCACGTAAACAGATCATCTACGAATACCGACAATGGCGTCGGAGTGGTCCTCACGACCCTAGATGGGTTTGAGGTAAAGTATTCTCTCAGACTCAATTTTCTAGCAACCAATAACGTTGTCGAATGTGAAACCCTATTAGCCGGATTACAATTAGCAAAAGAATGCTCTACCAAGAGGTTAGCGGTCTATAGCGACTCCGAACTGATCGTTAATCAGGTTAATAGAGGTTTCAAGGTAAAGGCGAGGGAGGTCGCTCAGGATTTCGACAAACTAACCCTTGTTCATGTTCCCAGAATTGAAAATTGGAAGGCAAACCATTTGGCTAAAGCCGCTGTAGCCGAAAATCCAAAACAATATTCGAGGGATATGAGGGAGATTCTGAACACTCATGGCATAGTGAAGTAGGAGGTGAAGCAGATTTTCAAAACGAAAAACTGGATGACGCCTAACCTTAGATATCTGACTGATAGATCATTGCCAAAAAAAGCAGAGAAGGCTAAGCGAATAAAAAAAACAGCTAGCTGGTATACTGTTGTTGATGGGCGGCTATATCGCTGTGGTTACTCAACCCCATACCTCCGATGCCTAACTCTCAAAGAGGCTGACTACGCCTTGGGCGAAGTAAACCTTGGGATTTGCGGAGCACATGTTGGTCGAAAAAACTTAGTCTTCAAGATCATGCGGTAGGGCTACTATTGGCCCTCGATGAAAAAGGACGTGCTAGAATTTATGAAGAAGTGTGAAAGCTGCTAGCTTCAGAGTAGCCTTCACCATCAGCAGTCCGCTAACTTGAAGTCGCTTCAGGCCCCTTAGCCTTTTGCGCAATTGGGGTTCGATATTCTCGGCCCATTTTCCATTACCAAGGGGCAAAAAAAGTTCATCATCGCGGGCATCGACTACTTTTCCAAATGGGTCGAGGCCATTCCACTGGCAAAAATCACAGAGCATAATGCCCTTGAATTTTCTCGCCAAAATATTATTTACAGATTTGATATCCCAGAGGTCGTTGTGACCCACAACGGGATCCAATTCTCTAAAAAATACTTCACCAAGTATTGCACCAGTCTTGGTATTAAACTGGTCCATACTTCGATGGCATACCCCCAAGCGAATTGACAGGTGGACGTCACGAACTGAACGCTACTCTACGAGTTAAAGACCAAACTGGAAGACACAGGAGACTCCTAGGTAAACGAGCTCCCCTCAATTCTCTGGTTTTACTGGATAACCCCAAAAGAACCAACGCGCGAGACACCCTTCAATCTCTGTTATTGGACTAAAGCGGTAATTCCGGTCGAAATCGAGCTTCCAAGTCTTAGGGTGGAATCGTTTGACCCACAGGGTAACTCCCAAAAAATCAAGGAACGCCTAGACTTGTTGGAGGAAGCTCGTGACGCTGCCAGAATATGGACAACGGCCTACCAACATCAAATTTTCCTATACTACAATAAAAAGATTAAGGCGCAACAATTCGATATTGGGGACTTGGTCCTACGAGGCGTCGATACCACAAAAGAACCAACGCCTCAATTCTCTGGTCTTACCGGACAACTCCAAAAGAAGCAACGTGCAAGACACCATTCAGTCTCTGTTACGAGACTAAAGTGGTAATCTCGGTCAAAATCGGGCTTCCAAGTCTTAGGGTGGAATGTTTGACCCATAGGGTAACTCCTAAAAAATCAGGGAACACCTAGACTTGTCGGAGGAAGCCCGCGACGTCGCCAGAATACGGACAGCGGCCTACCAACATCGAATTTTCTGATACTACAATAAAAAGATAAAGGTGCGACAAATCAATGTTGGGTACTTGGTCCTACAAGGCGTCGAGGCCACAAAAGAACCAACGACTCAGTTCTCTGGTATTACTGGATAACCCCAAAAGAACCAACGCGTGAGGCACCATTCAATCTTTGTTACGGGAGTAAAGCTATAATCCCGATCGAAATCGGGCTTTTAAGTCTTAAGGTGGAATCGTTTGACCCACAGGATAACTCCCAAAAAATCAGGAAACACCTAGACTTATTGGAGGAAGCCCGTGAGGCCGCCAGAATACGGACAGCGGCCTACCAACATTGAATTTCCTGATACTACAACAAAAAGATAAAGGCGCGACAGTTCGATATTGGGGATTTGGTCCTACGAGGCGTCGAGGCCACAAGCAAACTGGCCGGCCGCAACAACCTCTCCCCTAATTGGGAAGGGCCTTTTCTAGTCATTGCCGTCCTATAAAACGGAGCGTACAAACTTCGAAGCCAAGATGAAAAGTTGGTCCTACGAACGTGGAACGTGATCCACCTCAAACACTACTTCTAATAAGGGACCCTGGTATATATTTGCGTTATTGTGTGTACCCATTCGTTGGCTTGTTTCAATTTGTCAAAATAAGTGTTTCCTTAGCATATTGTCTTTTCTTTTCTATGTGCATGTATATATATAAGTTTATCTTACAGGTTTACCCGATCTAGACTGCTCCTAAATCGGGAGGGTCTTCACACTCTTGTTACTAAATCCTGGTCATCTAGGTGACCCATAAGTGGTCGAATATAAACATCGATCATTCGAGCGACCTATTAGTGCTTGTACTTAAACCCTGGTCATCCAGATGGTCCATGAGCAGTTTAGTATGAACCTCGGTCATTTGAGTGGCCCATTAACAATCGTATTAAACCCTGGTCATCCAGGTAGTCCATAGGTGGTCGAATCTAAACCTTGGTCATTCAAGTGGCTTATTAGCGGTCAAAATCATAGGGGGCTAGCACACCACACGCAACGACCTCATTCACGAGGGGATAGCATGATCAGTCAACGATGATCAAATGGAGAAAAATTCTCCTCCAAGGCTGGCCGCCCAAGTCAACACTTGGGCAGTGCCATCAGACTTTACTCACAAGCCACCACTACTAGGCCGGCTAACACATACACAACTGCCTACAAAAAAGCCTAAAGATTTTACTCCTTTGGCAGTAATACAATGGTCGCTAGCCAACTCGGTTGGCCGTTCAGTACTGCAAACATACAAATCTAAAGCAGTAAAAAGAAATAGACACAAAGTGGAAGGATTCTCATTTTATTGTTATCAAATGTATTACATTATACATGATACAAGTAAAAAGGGAAGACCAAAAATCGACAAAAAGCTAGGGTGGCGACAGAGGCAGCGCTTGACCGTCTCGTAGATCCCTCATGAGGCTTTCGCGGGTTTGGCCAGACCTGTTTGACATATTAAGCAGGTCCACCGAGAAATTAGGGTCAATAAACCGCGCAATACGTCGACACATATTGACTCCTTTCCACATCCGTGACTACATTAGTTGCTCAATCTCGTGGGGGCGTATCCGGAGGCTTAGGCGGTTCTCCAACTCTATTAACTGCCGCCAAGCTGGCTAAGGCGCCCGGTAATCCGCTTGCTCTCCTCCCACTGCCGAGCATTCTCCTCTTTCAAGCTCGCATTCTTGACCTCTGTGTCGGCCAGAACGATCTGCAAGGCGGCAGCATCCAACCGGCATTCTGCCTCCAAAGCCACAAGCTTCGCATCCAGCCAGGTGATCTCTGCCTTCCTATTAGAGATCACCCGATCCCACTGGTCAATCGCCTTTGCAACGGTATCTAGCACTTTCTCCTTCTGCATCAAATTTCAAAGTAAGTCAAAGACTTTAAAGGAGAAGTTGTGCAGAAATCGTCACAAAAAATTATATATCCCAGACTCTCCGTGCGGGCTTATCAGGTCTGGCCTCCAAGCTTGGCTCCAGTGGCGGCGGGCTGGAAGCGATGCCCTCACGAGTGGAGCTGGCAGCGGCTTCCTCCAAGATGTCCTCTAGGAGCCCTTCATCAATGTCGTCCACGACGGCGGCGGGCATCCTAGTAACGGCCTCCATTGTAGCCGCAGGAGGATCGAGGTCAAACACCTGCTGCTCAGCCGGTAGCTGCATGGCTGGTGAGCCGACTAACGGCTTCTGCGCTTCCATCGGAGGCTCGCAGGCTGGCTCTAGTAAAATCTCCGTCGATGCAGCTTGAAGAATCATCTCCGGCGCAGGCTGCGCCAGTATAACGCCTCCGGCTTCAGTTTTCGGCAGGTCCTCAAACATATTCTCCATCCCGATGGCCCAACTAGAACCGCTGCAAATCCCAGCTGTGATGTAGTCCGTCCCCGAAGACGATGAGGAGGGCGTCTCCACAGCCATCCTCTTGGGCCTGGGGCCGATGAAGTCGTCGTCAGTTGAGCGGGGACGGATGATCAATCCCCTGGAGACCTTCAGCCGCATCATGACCGCCGGCGACGGTGCCTTATACTTTTGGATGGGAGAGGGTGGATCCTAATTCACCTTCTTGGTCTCGGCCTGAGAGACCAAGAAGTCTCTCTTAAAATCAGAGATGTGGGTCTTGACTAACTTCCTTAGCTACGCTAGGGACACTGTCTCAGCCTCCGATGGCGTCCCAGTGTAAACATTGGGCACTTGGGCCCAATCCTTGGCGAGACGCCAGGTCTCGGTTACACTCACGAAGAAGAATCGATTTTTTTAGTTCTTCAACGAGTCGTAGGTGGCCGTATTTACCTTCAGACCACTACGTGGAACCAGGGAGACCCACTCTCCACCTCGGTTGATATTAAATAGACCCTTTACCATCGATATAGTTAACCGTCGAGAATGCTTACAGAGAAAGATGCAGAAAGTATACAAATACCATACAGCAAGCGTGAAGCTGTGCGATGGGGACCCACAAGGCCTGAAGGATCAACTGTAAATTGTTTTGAAGAAGAAAACGAAGGCCGCTCCTCAGGTAGGCATCGTATATAGTCACGTGTCCCGTCGCGGTGTAAAGGCTTTGTCATTTTTCTCTGGAACCCTCCACACAATGTCCTTTGGAATGTTAAGCTCTTTGACATCACACTCTCGAAGAACAGAGGGAATGTCGGCAATAGAAGTCGAAGTCATACTTGCAGGAAGGTTAGGGTTTTTCTGAAATTGTAGAAGGAGGATGGAAAAGCAGATTGAAGACAAAGAAACAGAGCAGAAGGTGTAAAAAAATACTATGTGTAAAGGAAGGAAACTTAACGGGCAAGTGTGGACGCCTTAAACCTCCTCAAGAAGGCACGCCATCATTCCTGCAACGTGTCACATCCCAAATGGGCCTCTTTTGAACAAATCTTTTGATGCATTAATGGCTGGGATAGTAGTTCAATTGTGTGAAGACATGTGTCCACTTTTGACCTGACAAGCCGGCTAATGGCCATGCATCACTCAGGGCTCATACAAAGTTCTCCGGATCTGACTAAAGACGGTCAACAGATTCAGTTAAATTTTTTTTCAAATCTGATCAAAGACGGTCAACAAATTCGGTGAACTTTCTTCACCGAATTTAATCAAAGACGGTCAACAGATCCGGTCAACTTTTTTTACATGATCTGACCAAAAATGGTCAACATATCAGGTCAACTTTCTTCTCAGGATCTGACCAAAGACGGTCAACAGATCCGGTGAACTTTCTCCTCCGGATTTGACCAAAGACGGTCAATAGATCCAGTCAACTTTTTTCTCCGAATCTGACAAAAAATGGTCGACAAATCCAGTCAATTTTTCTTCTCGAAATCTAACCAGGATGGTCAACAGATTCGGTCAACGCATCACCTTTTTGTGGAGTTCTCCGAAATTTTCAAGTAGCAAAGGACAGTGAGGAACATCCCATCATAAACATGTTGGAGATCAGAATTCTAGCCACCAGAATGGGGGGCTAGTGATGAGTATACTATAGTTGAGCTGGCCCAATAGTCAAAGAAAGCCCAAATCCTGAAAAGCCCAAATGCATGCCTGACGGTTAACGCTGGCGTTGACTTACTAAGGTACAGGCGGGCGGCCAATTTATACTCAAGACGATCAATTCAAGCGTTGACCGTAATCACTGTAGTAGTAGGTCCAAAAATAAAAAGGTTTTTCACGAGCCTGACCACTTGGCCCATACTCCAGTAGGCAGTTAGTAACGACTCTTTTCCTAACTTTACGCCTTTCATAAATCCAACCGGCTCCAAAAAAGGACATTGACAAGATCAGCACATTTCCCATAAGGAAGGTGCCAAATCTTCTTAATTCTTGCCAATTGGAGCCTTCCAACGGTAATATACACGAAAGGAATATAGAAAATTTAGAAAACTGCTACCTGCTAGAGAAAGAAGCAATCCCAACTAATTAGGCAACTCGTGCCTTCCTCACAAGGAAGGCCGCCTAAACATGGCGGAGGGAATCACTTCTTCCAACCAAGGAAGATCACCATGCCGCCATTAAAATGAGCCCTAGAGTCCTCACTCAGGGCACGTCTACTACTACGCTTTCTACCACACAGACATACGACTCTCTGCAGCACATAAAAACATATGCTCTCAACTACGCATTCCCTGACATTCTCGTACTCTCTCTCTGCGAAGTATCCAAATGCACTGAGAGAAAGAACACAAATCAAATGCATGCAGGTGCTCTTCTTGTTGACAGATGCCTACTGCCTTCATCTACCGTCCAGATTCAAGAGATGGCATTACCTCTCTTTCATCTGGAGACCCACACACTCTTACACTCTCCTTTTC
>JAODPA010041439.1:0-11982 GCA_025585075.1 Nepenthes mirabilis | reverse complement strand
TATATGGAGCTACTTATTTTATTATTTTTATGCATACATTATAATTGATATGTCCTCAATTTAAATTTCGAAAGGATTCGGGTCGATCTGTCCATCGGATTTCAGTCTTCGTCCGCTGAGTTTGGGATCCTGCACACCACGACTAAAACGAGAAGTCAGGGGACGGTAAAATTTGATCCCACCGAAAATACTCCGATATTCAAATCAATAACGAGCCTTCTGAGGATGAGAAGGTAAAATGCAGTGAATACAAAAATGAATACTTGGAGAATGTTTGTGAACATTGGTAGGATGTGTACTTGTGGAAAGAGTGGTTTGAGTTAAGGATACTTATAGAAAATAATTTTTCCTAAGTACTCAATTCGTAGGGAACCAATAGTTGAGAGAAAAGGGCCGAGCGTTAGAAAGTTGGAGGGTGTAGAGAGTTTCTGTAAACCTTAGTTTGCTAAAGAGTGTTTTGTAGGCAAGAGAGAGCACGCCTGTGGAGTGAGGCTCCATGGCACTTTATAGTCGTGTGCTCCCGTTATCTTCCTTAGGTGGCAAGGCGGAACGCTCGCTTATTATAGAGATCATTGCCTTTCCTGTACGAATAGGGGCGCCATTCTCAGCTGTAATGGTCAAGAAGGTGAATCCTTTTCCTTCCATGCATGGTTACCGTTAAGGTTCTCTCTGTGGATTACGAGCCAATTCGTACACCTTTCTCTCGAGATGTGCTCTGATTTTGAGAGATTATCATTACAGTGAAAATTACCTTTCCTGAATATGCGAAGAGTTATGGCAGACGACCATTGAGACTTGTGAAGGTTTATGTGGGCTGATTTTGACATAGGCCTTGTTTATCTTGGGTCGTAGTCGGCCTATTTGCTACTTGTCTGGTTAATGGTAGCGTTGATTGTCCTGAGCGCAACTGGACTGTTGTTAATTTTGGGCAACTTGCTCCTTTTGTGTTGGTCTACTATTGGTGTCCCCATCAATAATATTAACCATATGTATTTGATAGGTATACCGTAGCTGGCCTGGCCCAACAGTCAAAGAAGACCCAAATAGCTTGTTAGATGACCAACTCCAACGTTGGCCCAACAGGAGGTGAATGCCCAAATCCTGAAAGGCCGAAATACTCGCTCGACGGTCAATGCCAGCGTTGACCGATTAAGACACAGGCGGGCGGCCAACACGAGCCCAGAACGGTCAACCAAAGCGTTGACCGAAATTACTGTAGCAGTAGGCCAAAAATAAAAAAACTTTTCACGGGCTTGGCCCACTTAAGTCCACGATCTAGCAGACGGCTAGCAACGGCTCTTTCCCTGACCAACACCTTTCATAAACTCAGCCAACACCCAAAAAGGATATTGACAAAATCAGCGCCCTTCCCATAAGGAATGCTCCAATTTTTTTTTAATTTTCTACAAACTGGGGCTCTCCAACGGTAGAGTGCACGGAAGGAAGGTGAGCAATTTGGAAAGCCGCTGACCGCTAGAAAAGGAAGCAATCTCAACAAGTTTGAGAACTTGTGCCTTTCTGTAGAAGGAAGGCCGTGCAAAATAACGCAGGGGATCACAACTTCCAATCAAGAAAGATCACCCTGTTGCCCATTAAGTAAGCCCTGGAATTCTCATTCAAGGCATGCAAACTTCTACTCACGCAACGCCCACAACGACAACCAAGACACAGACATACAACTCTCTACTCTCTACTAACACTCAGAGAACCCAAGGCCCACAAACGTGCTTCTTACAGCCATTTACTGCCTTCCCACCATCCAGATTCAAGAAGACAACATTGCCTCTCTTTCATCTGGAGATCCACACACTCTTGTACTCTCTCTTTCAGTTCTCAATTTCAATTACCTTCCCAAATTTCGAAGGCTGTTTATTGACTTGAGCGTCATAGTATTTTTGGTGGGATAACTTTTCGCAGACACACTGACCTCCTGTTCGTTTTAGTGGTGTGCAAGATCCAAACTCAGTGAACGGAGCCGAAACTAAGACAAGCAGATCAGCCCGAATATGTTCAAAATTTGGATCCTATGACGCATCTTTGGCGCCGTCTGTGGGAAGCGCTTACAAAAAGCCACACACAATTCCTCACAACGCTTTCTTTTCACTACCAGATTCATCTGCAATGGTGAATACGAGAGCCCAAGTTAGCGATCTTGCTAGAGACGCCACTTCTCCCGACCAAGACCACGCTGCTAGTACCCTGGTCAACGGGATGACAGGTGGGGCGCGAGCGCTTTTCTTTCAGCGACTGATGGAGCAGATGCAGACCAACAACTATCTGCTTTAAATACTCTGCGTTCGACAAAAGCAGCCACAGCAGGTGGCTCCGCCAACAACCGTCCCTACGCCGGCCACCAGAAAAGGTGGCCAGAGGAAAAAGAAGCCGACCAGAAGGCCCGAGAGGCCAACGAATAATCCAATCCCAACCTCTTTGCACGCTCCAGGCCTGAACAGGCTTGAAAAGCGCTCTGGGAGCACAATGCCGGAGAAAGTCTAGAAAGAAGAAATTCTCGATACTTTCGAGCAGAAAATGGGAACTCAATCCAGAAACGACCCTCCAGGACTGTCAGGTCCACTGGAAGCAGTAGCCGGCTGGCTACAGGACCCTCCGAGGATAAAACAGAGTTGAGAGCTTACCTCAACTCTAAGAGATCTGCCAACGCTGCTCACGCAGATCCACGGGTGGATAAGATTTGGAACCGCGTGTTCAAGGACGATGAGTACACTGTTGACCTTGACAGATCTCCTTTCACAGTGGAGATCCTAAATCATCCACTACCCACCAAGTTTAAGATGCATTTTCTTGACTCATACGATGGGAGCAGTGATCCAGTTGACCATCTGGATCACTTCTACACCCATCTGAGTCTACAAGGGTTGGAAGACTCAACAATGTGCCACTACTTCCCGCTCACGCTAAAGGGAGATGCCCGCATTTGGTTTCATCATCTCCCTTCAGACACCATCAGCAGCTTCCGGGAGCTCACAGATTTCTTCCTAACTCAGTACGTATCGAGCCAACAGAAAGAGAAGCAACCATGGCACCTCTCCCACATCAAACGGAAGTTAGAAGAGAACCTACGGATATTTCTAGACCGCTTTGTGGTAGAGGCCAGATAGATTCCCCGAATCATAGAAGAGATGAAATTGGGTAGTTTCATCTCCGCACTAACCTACGGGGACTTCTTCAAGCACCTGGCTCATAAGAATCCCCAGACCTTCCGGGAGGTAGAGTCAATCACCCGACCCTACACAACGGCAGAGGAGGCCAACAAAACAAAACACCCAGAACGGGCAGGTCAGCCTCGCTCATTCCCTAGAGAGGAAAAAAGATAATACAGCATTAGTGATCACTCCCGCCGGAAGCAGTATAGAATTGGGCCGCCAGAACCCAGAGATTACGGGCCCACTAGCTTTATGTTCCTGATGGACACACGCTCAAATGTCCTCATGTAGATCGGCGAAAAAAAATTCCTAAAGTGGCCAAAACCACTGAAGAAGGACATCAAAAATCAGTCGAAGTACTGCGACTTCCACCGCTCTGCAGGACATTCTACTGAAGATTGCAAGATGTTGTATAGGGAGATTGAGGAGCTGATTCGCAGAAGCCACCTCACCAAGTTCGTCAAGGGCCTTGGGTAGAATTCTAGAGCAGCTGGCGGAGAAGGGAAGGAGCTGTCTCCTCTCCGAAATCGGGTTGTAGTAGGAGTGGTTAATATGGTCACCACCCGACCTGCAAAAAAACCCAGCCGACAATAAGGAGCAGCAGATTGAGAGGAAGAAGCAGCGCACGATGATGATTTGACTCATGTAATGTCCACCCATACTGACCCCCTTGTTGTATCCGCGCTCGTTTCAGACGGTAGTGTCAACTACAAGTTGAAGTGAGTTTTTATTGATAATGGTAGTTCAAAGGACTTGCTTTGTTTGGATGTATTTTTTAAACTAGGCTTAAAAAAGAACCAATTAAAACCTGCCGAAGGCCCATTGCATGGCCTTGACAACGACCCAGTGCCCGTCCAAGGGACAATCTAACTGGAGGTCACTTTGGGTACGTATCCGAAAACAGCAAGTCGTATGCTCACCTTATTGGTAGTCGACCTGTCCTCTATTTATAACGCTATACTAGGCAAATCATGCTTAACAGCGTTTAGGACAGTCACCTCGATTCTACACCTCAAAATGAAGTTTCCAACGCCTTACGGTGTAGGAGAGGTGTTAGGTGACCAAGTTATTAGGCAGACATACTACAAATCTCAGGTTGCCCCTAGCAGCAGCACTAGAACAGTTGGGGAACTCAATCGTCGAGATGAGACAACCCTGCAGCAAGCAAAGTTCGACGAAGCCACAGATCTAGTCCCGCTGAATCCAGAGAAATCAAAAAGGTGTGTACAGATCGGCGACTCACTGCAACACTACCGATGAATTGATCACGTTCCTACGACGAAACGCTGATATTTTTACGTGAACTCCAGCAGATATGCCTGAGATTCCTACTGAGATGATGGTCCACAAGTTGGGGCTTGATCCTGGCCGAAAGTCCGTCAGGTAGAAGTGGAGAAACCACTCCGTAAAAAAGTTGATCGCTATCTGGGAGGAGGTGAAGAAACTGCTGGATGCAGGATTTATTAGAGAAGTCCACTACCCGGATTGGCTCTCTAACGTCGTCCTAGTGAAGAAAAGTAATAGGAAATGGCGGATGTGCGTCGATTTCACCGACAACCACAAAGCTTACCCAAAGAACAGCTTTCCCTTGCCCAGGATCGACTTGCTAGTTGACTCGACAGCCGGACATGAGTTTCTAAGTTTCATAGACGCCTATTCTGGTTACAACCAGATTTGGATGAGTCCGGAGGATGAGAGACACACCTCGTTCATGACAGATCAGGACACCTACTGCTACAAAGTGATGCCCTTCGAACTAAAAAATGTTGGAGCAACCTATCAATGACTGGTTAATAAGATATTTGAAAAACAGATCAGTCGCAACATAGAGATCTACATCGATGACATGCTCATCAAGAGCAGGGTCATTGGCGACCACATCCGCAACCTGGCAAAGTCGTTTGAGGTGCTCCTCAAGCATCACATGAAGCTGAACCCGGCTAAGTGTGTCTTCGGGGTAGCCTTCGATAAATTCTTGGGTTTCATCGTCTTCCAATGAGGAATAGAGGCAAACCTAGAGAAGATTAAGGCCATCGTAGACATGACTCCTTCGCGGAGCGTAAAGGACATCTAACGATTAACTAGACGGCTAACAACACTGTCTCGCTTCCTCTCGAAATCTGGCGATAAGTACCAGCCCTTCTTTAAGGCCCTAAGAGGGACAAAATCCAACGGGTCTCAATGGACGACAGAGCTTTCAATGAATTGAAACGGTATCTGGCCAGCCCGCCGTTGCTAGTGTCACCTAAGGGCGGAGAAGAGCTGTATCTTTACCTGACAGTGTCAGAAGTATCCCTCAGTTCTGTCCTAGAATGCTAGGACTCTGATACTCAACGGCCGATTTACTACGTAAGTAAAACATTGATCGGCCTAGAGACCCGCTACTCACGCGTAGAAAAACTGGCCTTGGCACTTATATTTTCTGCACGGAAGTTAAGGCCATACTTTTAGGCGCACCGTGTAGTGGTCCTCACAGATCAGCCTCTGAAAAATATACTCCAAAAATTAGACATTTTTGGATGGCTGGTAAAATGGGCTATCGAGTTAGGCGAGTTTGATACTAAATTCTGACCCAAACCTGATGTAAAAGCACAGGCTCTGGCCGACTTCATTGTTGAGACCACGACCCCAGTTCTCGAAGAGCAGCCCACAGAAAGCGCGGTACAACTTGATAAAGTCTCAGAATAGATACTCAACGTAGATGGATCGTCTATGAACGCCGGCAGTGGTGCTCGAGTGGTCCTCACGACCCCAGACGGGTTTGAAGTGAAATATTCCCTCATACTCGATTTTCCGACAACTAACAACATTGTCGAATACGAAACCCTATTAGCCGGATTATGATTAGCAAAGGAGTGCTCTGCTAAGAGGTTGACAGTCTACAGCGACTCCGAACTAATCGTCAACTAGATTAACGGAGACTTCGAGGTAAGTAACCCTCACTTGGCCAAATACTTGGCAAAGGCAAGAGAGACTGTCCAGGGTTTCGACAAACTAACCCTAATTCATGTTCCCAGAATTGAAAACTAAAAAGCAGACCAACTGACTAGAGCCGTTGCAACCGAAAATTCAGAACAGTACTCGAGGGACATTCTGAATGCTCCCAACATAGAGAAGCAGGAGGCGATGCAGATTTTCGAAGTAGAAAACTGGATGACGCCCTATCTTAACTATCTGGCTAACGGATCATTGTCAGAAGATGCAGAGAAGGCTAAGCCAATCAAAAAGACAGCCGACCGGTATACTGTGGTTTACAGGCGACTATATCGCCGTAGTTACTCAACCCCATGCCTACGATGCCTAACTCCCAAATAGGTTGACCATGCCTTGGGCGAAGTGTACCTCAGGATTTGCGGAACACACATTGGCAGAAAAAACTTAGCCTTCAAGATCATACGGTAGGGCTACTACTGGCCCTCGATGAAAAAGGACGCACTCGAATTTGTAAAGAAGTTTGAAAGCTGCCAACTTCACAGTAACCTTCACCGCTAGCCGTCCGCTGACCTGAAGATACTTCAAGCCCCTTGGCCCTTGGCACAATGGATGCTCGATATTCTTGGCCCATTTTTCGTTGCCACGGGGCAAAAGAAGTTCATAATCGTGGACATCGACTACTTTATCAAGTGGGTCAACGCCATCACCAAGTGGGTCGCGGCCATCCCACTGGTAAAAATTACAGAGCACGACGCTCTTGAATTCCTTTGCCAGAACATTATTTGCAGATTTGGCGTCCATGAGGTCGTCGTGACCGACAACAGAACCCAATTCTCGGGAAAATGCTTCACTAAGTATTACGTTAACCTTGGCATCAAGTTGGTCCACACTTTGGTGGCATACCCCCAAGCAAATGGACAGGTGGAGATTACGAATCGAATACTACTCCATGGGTTAAAGACTAAGCTGGAAGATGCAGGGGCTCTTAGGTAGACGAGCTCCCCTCAGTTCTCTGGTCTTACCGAATAATTCCAAAAGAACCAACGCGTGAGACGCCCTTCATTCTCTGTTACGGGACTGAAGCGGTAATCCCAGTCAAAATCGGGCTTCCAAATCTTAGGGTGGAATCGTTTGACCCACAGAATAACTTTCAGAAAATTAGGAAACACCTAAACTTATTAGAGGAAGCCCGCGATGCCGTCAGAATGCAAACAGTGGCCTACCAACATCAAATCACTCGATACTACAATAAAAAGGTAAAGGCGCGACAATTCGATATTGGAGACCTGGTCATACAAATTATCAAGGCCACAGAAAAGCTGGCCGGTTGCAATAAGCTCTCCCCTAATTGGGAATGGCCTTTTCTAGTCTCAGCCGTCCTGTGAAATAGAGTATACAAACTCCAAAATCAGGATAAAAAGTTGGTCCCACAAACGTGAAACGCGATCCACCTCAAACGCTACTTCCCATAAGGGATCCAGGTATGCACTTGCATTATTATGTGTACACATTTGCCTACTTGTTTCAATTTGCCAAAATGAGCATTTCCTTAGCATACTACCTTTCCCTTCCCGTGTGCATATATATATGTGCTTGCTTTGCAGGTTACTCGACCTAAACTGCCCCTAAGTTGAAAGGGTCTTCATCCTCTCGTTACTAAACCCTGGTCATCCAGGAGGCCCATAAGTGGTCGAACATGAATCTCGATTATCCAAGCGGCTTATTAGCGGTCATATTTAAACTCTGGTCATCCAGGTGGCCCATAAGCGGTCTAGTCTGAACCTCGATCATCCGATCGGCCCGATAGCTGTCGTATTAAACCCTAGTCATCCAGGTAGCCCATAAGTGGTCTAGCTTGAACCTCGGTCATCCGAGCGGCCTGTTAGCTATCGTATTAAATCCTGATCATCCAGGCGGCTCATAGGTGGTCGAATTTAAACCTTGGTCATCCAAGTGGCCCATTCGCAGTCAAAATCTTAGGGGGCTAGCGCAGCACACGCAATGACCTCCTCCACGAGAAGACAGCGTGATAAGTCAACGATAGTCGAAGGAAGAAAATTTCTTTTCCAAGACTGGCTGCCCAAGTCAGCATTTGGATAGTGCCACCAGGCTTCACTCACAAGCCGCCACTATTAGGCCGGCTAACACACACAGCTGCCTTCAAAAAGAAGCCTAAGAATTTCACTCATTTGGCAGCAATGCAATGGCCGCCAGCTAACTAAGTTGGCCGTCCAGTACAGTAAACATGCAAGCACAAAGTAGTAAAAAGAAATAGACACAAAGTAAAAAAATTCTCATTTTATTGCTTTCAAACGTATTACAGTGTACATAATACAAAGGGAGGACCAAAAATCGACAAAAGGCTAAGGAGGCGGCGCCTGACCGTCTCGCGGATCCCTCACGAGACTTTCGCAGGTCTGGGTGGACCTGTTTAAGATATTAAGCAGATCCACTAGGAAATTAGGGTCAATAAGCTGCACGATACGTCGACACATATTGACCCCTTCCCACATCCGCAACCAAATCAGCTGCTCAATCTCGGGGGGGCGTATCCGGAGGCTCATGAGGTTTTCCAACTCTGTCAGCTGCCCTCAAAGTTGCCTAAGACATCCGGTGATCCGCTCGTTATCTTGCCGTAGTCAGGCATTCTCCTCTTTTAGACTAGCATTCTCAACCTCTGTATCAGCCAGAACAGTCTACATGGCGGCGTCATCCAACCTGTGCTCCGCCCCCAAGGCCGCCAGCTTCGTATCAAGCTAGGCAATTTCTGCCTCCTTGTCAAAGATCACCCGATCCCGCTGGTCAATTACCTTTGCAATGGTAGCCATCACCTTCTCCTTCTGCACCAAAAAAATAAAACAAATCAGAAATTCTAAAAGGAGAAGTTATGCAGAAAGTATCACGAAAAATTATACCTCTCAGACTCTCCGGGTAGGCCTATCAGGTCTGGCCTTCAGATCTGGCTCCAGCAGTGGCGGACTAGAAGAAATGCCCTCACGAGCGAAGCTGGCAGCGGCCTCCTCTAGGATCTCCTCTAGGAGCCCCTCATCAACGTCGTCCACGGCGGCAGCAGGCTCCCCAGCAACGGCCTCTGTTGCAGCCGCTGGAGGATCAAGATCAACCACCGGATGCTCAGCCGGCATCTGCATGGCTGGTGAGCCGACAGACGGCTCTTGTACCTCCGCCGGCAGCTCATAGGTTGACTCTGAAAAAATCTCCGTCTACGCCGCTCAAAGAACCACCTGTGGTGCAGGTTGCGCCAGAATAACGCATTCGCCCCTAGTTTCCAGCAGGTCCTCAAATGACTTCTCCATCCCGGTGGCACTACCGGGACCGCTACAAATCCCGACAGCGATATAGTTAGGCCTTGAAGACGATGAGGAGGGTGTCTCCACTGCCATCCTTTTGGGCTGTTGGCCAATAAAGTCGTCATCTGTTGGACGAGGGCGGATGAGCAGCCCCCTGGACCCCTCCGGACGCATCATCACCGCCGGCGGCAGTCCTTGAACTTCTGAACAGGGGAAGGCGGTCTCTAGTTCACCTTCTTGGTCTCTACCCTAGAGACCAAGAAATCTCTCCTGAAATCAGAAATGTGGGCCTTGACCAGTTTGGTCAGCAACTCCAAGGATGTCGTCTCCACTATAGACGGCGTCCCAATATAAACCTCCGGCACCTGACCCCAATCCTTTACCAAGGGTCAGTATCAGTCACCCACACAAAGAAGAACCGGTTCTTCCAATTCTTCAGTGAGTCGTAGATGACCGTATTTACCTTTAGGCCACTACAGGGAACCAGGGAGATCCACTCACATCACTGGTTTATCTTGAATAGCATCTTCACCATGGACATTGTTAACCGTCTAGAATGCTTACGAAAGAAGATACAAAAGGTGCAAATACACCGTATAGCATTGGCATGGGGCTGGGTGACGGGAACTCGCAGAGCTTGGAGGATCAACTGTAAGTCGTCCGGAAGAGGAAAGCGGAGACCATTCCTCAGGTGCGCCTCATACACTGTCACGTATCCCGCCGGCGGAGAGAATGCCCTATCATCTTTATCCGGAACCCTCCACACAATGTCCTTTGGGATGTTAAATTTAACGCACAGCGCCTTTACATCGCACTCTCGAAGAACAGAAGAGATGTCGGCAATAGAGGTTGAAACCATATTTACAAAAGAGTTAGGGTTTTCTTTAGAATGAAAGTGAGTTGAAGACGAAGAAGGCAAAACAGAAGGCGTGAGAAAACACGAAGTGTAAGGAGGAAAACTTAAACGGCAAGGTGTAAAATGCCTTAAACCTCATCGAGAAAGCACGCCATCATTCCTGCCACGTGTCGCATCCCAAATGGGCCTCTTTTGAAGCGGATCTTCTGACTCATTAATGGCTTGGATATCGGTCCAACCGTGAGGGGACACGTGTCCACTTTTAACCTGACAAACCTGCTAATGGCCACGCATCACTCAAGGCTGATAGAAAGTTCTTCGGAATCTTGCCAAAGACGGTCAACAAATTCAGTCAACTTTCTTCTCCGGATCTGACCACAAACGGTCAACAAATTTAGTTGACTTTCTTCTCCGGATCTGACCAAGGATGATCAACAGATCCAGTCAACTTTCTTCTCTGGATCTGACCAAAAATGGTTAACAGATCCGGTCTTCCCTGGAATCTGGCCAATACAGTCAACAGATCCGGTCAACGCCTCAACCTTTCATAGAGTCCTCCAAGATTTTCAAATAATGAAGGGTAGTGAGGGTTATTCCATCATGAACATGTCGGAAGCCAAAATTTTTGCCACCAGCATGGGGGCTAGTGATGGGTATACTGTAGCTGGACTATCCCAATAGTCAAAGAAGGCTTAATAGTCTGTTGGATGATCAACTCCAACATTGGCCCAACAGGAGGTGAAGGCCCAAATCCTGAAAGGCCCAAACGCTTATCCGACGGTCAACGCCAGCGTTGATCGATTAAGACACAGGCGGACGGCCAACTCGCGCCTAAAACGGTCAATTCGAGCGTTGATCGAAATCACTGTAATAACAGACCAAAAATAAAAAATTCTTTTCACGGTCTAACCCAATTGAGCCCACGATCTAGCAGACGGCCAGCAACGGCTCTTTCCCTGACCAGCACCTTCCATAAACTCAACCAACACCAAAAAGGATATTGACAAAATCAGCGCCCTTCCCATAAGGAAGGCGCCAGATTTTTTTAATTTTCTGCCAACTAGAGCTCTCCAACGGTAGAGTGCATAGAAGGAAGGTGAGTAATTTGAAAAGCCGCTGACCGCCAGGAAAGGAAGCAATCTCAGCAAGTTTGGCAACTTGCACCTTCTTGTAGAAGGAAGGCCGTTCAAAATGATGCAGGGGATCACACCTTCTAACTAAGGAAAATCACATTATCGCCCTTTAAGTAAGCCCTGGAATCCTCATTCAAGGCATACAAACTTCTACTTACTCAACTCCCACAACGACAATTAAGACACAGACATACAACTTTCTGCTCTCTACTGACACTCAGAGAACCCAAGGCATACAAACGTGCTTCTTACAGCCGTTTGCTGCTTTCCCACTATCCAGATTCAAAAAGACGGCATTGCCACTCTTTCATCTGAAGATCCACACACTCTTGCACTCTCTTTTTCAATTCTCAAATCTAATTACCTTCCCAGATTTTGAAGACTGTTTACTGACTTGAGCGTCGGAGTACTTTTGGTGGGATAGCTTTTCGCCGACACACTGACCTCCTGTTCGATTTAGTGGTGTGCAGGATTTAAACTCAGTGAATGGAGCCGGAACCAGGATAAGTAGATCAGCTCGAATCTGTTCGAAGTTTGAATCCTATGACGCATCAGTATTTAATAATTCTTACAAAAATATATAACTC
>JAODPA010041428.1:0-11982 GCA_025585075.1 Nepenthes mirabilis | reverse complement strand
TTTCCGCTATGTTTTGATGGATGTATGCCATTCTGTAGGTTTTTATGGTTTGTTTGGATACCTAGTGGTATCTTATCTGAGCCAACGTCATGATCGAAGTTATGACGCTGGTGCCACGGTTATAGTTATGGCTTTTTAGATCCTATGTGTGTGTTTGTTATTGAAATATATGTATCATACAGGGATTTTATATAGGTTTGTATTAGTGTGATGGTTGTTTTATAGCCAAAACCATGCTGATTTCCGGTTAGAAAATCTGGTCCATCACATGGCCTTTGGTTGTGTGGAAACATATATAACTTGGATTTTGATTGTCTACTCCATTAGTCGATAAGGCCTTCTACCCTGGTCCTTAAGAAAAAGTAAGATTTAAACTTGATTCGATGGTTAACATTATGAAAGAATAAGATAAGAAAACTAAAAAATACATCATGAAAATTTTCCTACTCATGTTCATGTTATAGCATCCGATTATATTCTATATTCCTTCCGACATGTTTTTAAGAATAAAGTATGCATGTTCACTAATATATATTATACTTTGTTGAGTATTTGACTTACTCTCTTATTATTTTATTAACCCCTCAGATGAGTTGCACAAGTTTTACTGGATGAGCAGGAGTGAAGACAGAAGCATCTAATTTATGCTTTTATAAATGCTTTATGTTGATCTGCATTTCTAGATAATGTTTATTGTACCTAATATTATATTTTAGTTTAATTTAAGTTTTAGACATAGGTTGTAATGTTGTAAGATTTTGGACAGTATTTAGATGTCTAAAATGATATTTTTGGGGCATTGGGTATTAGCTGATGTGTTGGATGTATTGCATCAGCTTATAAGTGAAACAACAATGTATCTTAGTTGATGTTTTGAGTTTGAATAGCAGGAAGTAATGGTTTAAATTGGCTGTGGCTTTATGTCAGAATTTGGATACCGTCTATCAATGGTTTGATTTTGGTTTTTTGTCATTGATGATTTTAGTTTCGGATGGCCAAGTTTAGGGATATTTATTACTTCTGCAGATTATTATATACTGATTTCTATGAGGTATCAATTTTTAAAATATAGTAATTAATAGTAATTAAGTTAATATAAATAAATCGAGATCAAAGAACGTGGAAAAAATTGAATTGAAAAGTCTAAAGACTCGAAATTGGCAAAATCAGGAATCGGTATTGTAAACCTTGAAATGTTAATCTGTAAATAAGATTCGAGTTCTAAATTATGATAATTAATATTTATTAAGTTAATATAATCAAAATTAGGCTTAATATATGTGAGAATTTCAGTTTCGGGAGTAGAATGAGAGAACCATGGTGGACACTTGCTGGGCACCTGAGCCGCATCGGGGGTGCCCATTCCAGTAGGCTGGTGCTTGCTGACAGCTTGAGCGTCGGCGGCAAGTGCTGGCTCCAGACCAGGTGCTACCAGGGTGCGAAAAACAGAATGTTGTGCTTGAGGCACGCCTGAGGCTCGCCCAGGGTGCATTTGGCAGAATAGCGCGCTTGATTCAAGCCAGATGCCGCTCCAGGTGCGATTTTTAGTGTTGCGGTGCTCGAGGTGCCAGTTCAGGTATTTAAACGTGCAAATTATTTTCTTTGGCCATTTTTGCATGGAAAGAGAGAGAGAAAAGTGAGAGAATGCGAAGGAGAAGAGAGAGGAAGAGGAGTCCGAGGTTTCCGACTCCGTTTTCGATTAAGAGCTAGTTAAAGAGTTGTAGATCTGGTTAAGGCAAGTGCACCCATATACTTTTCTTTCTCTTGTTACACTTTTTATTCCATTCTCTTTGGAAATTTTTATTCTGATATCCGTCAAAACTTATATTTTATGAAACACATATTTTGAGCATGCATATTTGTTGATTTAATGCCCGATTTGATAGTTTCATGCAGTATTGCGTTTGTGGAAACCCTAACCCATGACCCGTTGTTTTTATCAGTTAATTTTGAGATTTTTACATGATTTAGCCTTAGAAAATTGGAACCTAGCTTATGGACGCAAATATTGGTATTTATTCATATGTCTTTTATATATGTTATTTTATGTGTATTTTAAAAATTATGTTGGATGTATTTGTGAAAGGATTTATTGTCCGAAAGTTTTAAAGTTATATTTGGCTCATTGTGGTAAGAATTTCTTAAATACCGCAAGCCTTATGTTGATTTGTGCATGTATTTAAAGGCTTGTGAAGACTTAAACTCATAAGAATATGAAAATATGCATCAGTATGCTCAGGAATATGATTATCTGTATCTATATCTAAGAATTATGCAAGTTATGAGAAGTAGAAGAAAGAAACTCCATAATTTATTCTGTTTGATGATTTATTCTCAAGGGAGTGAGAACTTTGTATAAGAATATGGTGGACCTTCCCTTAAGACTAAGTAATCATGAAACTGGACCAAGGATTTATATTCAAAGGATAGTATTTCCTGATATACCTTAGGATATTACAGTAGTAAATCGAGGAACTACCTTGAGCCACGGGGTATGCTATGGTGGCATAAAAATAAGGACTATTGGCCTAATATATCCAAGATTAAAGGTATACCATCTACCACGGGACATTAAATTCAAGGTATATGGGTAGGCCTTAGATTGTGTGGACTGAACACAATTCTTTTCTTGATTTATTTTCTCCATTAGTTGATAAGGCCTACTAGCCCAGATCCACAAAGATAAAAAAAATTTTCTATATATTTTAGAATTTAAAAGAATCAGAAATAAAATGTGAAAAAAATGAGTTCCAAAAATGTATTTGATAATGCTTTATATTTATGCATATGTACTATACTCCTATTCCCTTTCTCTTAATTTATTTTGAGTATATTGCTTATTATCTTTAATTATATTGTACCTTATTGAGTATTCGGCTCATTCATTACTATTTTCTTACCTTCAGATGAGTACAAGCTTATACTTGATGAGGTGGACTAGAAATTAGCAGTGGGCTGAGCAATGAACTTGGAAGATTATTCTATAGACTCAGTTTTTTTTGTGGTTTTGTACTTACGCTTGAAAGAAATTTTGTACATTCTGATTGATATGTATTTGTATATTAATGATATACAAATTGTTTAGTTTTCACTGTGTATTAATGAATGTATATGCTTCTGCAAGTTATTATGGTTGATTTTTAGGTACCTAGTGGCATCTCTTATTTACCGACATTGTATCCAGGAGATATGACACTGGAGCCATGTATTAGTTTTGTAGCTTTTGGATCCTATGTATTTATTATGGATGTATATATATTATATAGGGATATTGTATAAATTTATGTTTAGTTTGATGGCCATTTTACAGGTAAAATCTTACCGATTTTTGGTTATAATATAGTCTGTCACAGTTGATATCAGAGAAGGAGATGCCACAAGTTTGATCTAAATCATATGTGAAAACTTAGGTTAGAGTAAGATAGATTGAATAAGTGGATAAAGGTATAAGATGATTAAATTAGACCGGATAGTTCTAGTTATTATAATTTAAATAACCTAGATTAGAACTAAGTTAGGACAGTATTTGTGTTGAATCGTACAAATTGTAGTGTTCTAGATAGTATCTAAAGTGTGAACTATCCCACATTGTTTTTATTTCAGAGAAGATATTAGCAGCTGATTCATGACTCCAAGACAAAGAACTACACGTGGAGGTGACCTATTGCGAGATCGAGAGGCAGAGTATATGAATTTGCTTGAAAGGATAGCAGGTATTATAGAGTTAATGGGGCAGTGCAACTTAGCTCCTATCCTAGTTTTGACTCTAGTCCAAGTTCCTACTAATCCTGGAGCGTCTGCTTACGATCGTTTTATTAAGAAAGAGTTCCAGAGTTTATGGGAGAACCAGACCCGGTAAAAGTGGATATGTGATTCTAGCGGCTGGAAAAAGTGCTCGCAATCATCTGGTGTCTGGCAGAGGATAAAGTATTATTTGCTACCCACCGTTTGGAGGATGAGGCATATCACTGGTGGAAGATGAAGAAAAGGGCCATGGGATTGCCCGAGAATGAGATAACTTGTGCCATATTTGAGACTGCATTTATGGAGAAGTACTTCCCTTTTAGCCTCCACGAACAGAAAGAGGAGGAATTTATTTGATTAACGTAAGGCAACTGGACAGTAGCTGAATATGATGTTAAGTTTACGGAGCTATCCTGGTATGCTCTGTACATGGTGGAGGACGAGGAGGCAAGAAAATTCCTTCAAGGTTTAAGAGATGATATTCAGAGATAATTGATGACGTTAAAATTGCCAACTTATGGCAATACATTGGACCGAGCCCTGATCTATGAGGAAGAGCTCAAGAAAGAAGAGTTTTTCAAGAGGAGGATGTTTAGGTAAGGTGGTGTCGATACCAATGCTAGTATTGGTGTAGATGCAAGTTTGGGTGCCGGTTCGGGGAGACCATCGAAAAGAGCAAGACAGTCTGATTCAGAGAAGAAGATCAGTTCATTCGTACCGTCTTCGCAAGCTTCAGTTAGTTTGTGTTAGCATTGTGGGAAGCTGTATGGAGATAAGCCTTGTTTTAAGCTATTGGGCATGTGCTTCAATTCTGAAAAAGTGGGACATCTGATTAAAGATTGTTCCTATCGGAAGAAGGCTATTGTGTCCAAGCCCACTGTACCAGGCAAGTCATATGCGGTAACTGTAAAGGAAGCTAAGGTATCAGACAATATAGCGGGAGGAAAAATTTTAAAATTTTGACATTTTAGTATATGTGTTATTTGGATTTTGAATCTATATTTTTATTTGTGTTTCCTAAATTTATTCGTTTATTTGATGATCATAAACCTTATACTAGTTACATTGAGGTCTACGACATTTTCTTGGGTTCGTATATATGATTTGTTGGACTAACTTGATTTGTTTTGTGGCACTGAGCTTTGATATGATATAGGTAGTGATTTGGTTGGTGAGTCGCCATGTTGGTATGAATCATATCGATAAGGATAATATATTTTGCAATCAGATTGTGAAATTTAGAGTGTGAAGCAGAGTTGATCGAGTGGCGACGAAATTAGTATTGCTTTGGCTGTAGGTTATTTAATGAGAATGTGTGTCGAGTTTATTTGGCATATGCGACCACATTTGGGAGTTATTTTATGGTCCTTAAAGGTTTGATCATTAAATTAAGGTTAATGTTGAGGATGTGCCAGAATCAACACTAATTTTTAAGGATTTCGTATAGAATTGAAGAAGTATCAGTTGGGTGCCCACTGTTAGATGCTTTAGAACCTTTAGGGTACATAAGATGAACCAATGAGGTTGCTTGTGGATTACTAAAAAATATAAGTTGTTCAGGAGATGAATGGTTTGATAAGCAGGCATTAGGAGAATAAATAAGAGACTCGTTTGACCTATTGTAATGGCTTGGTATTTCCTAAGATCGATATGTATCCAAAGTGTTGTCAATTGTGGATAATTTAGAGTTGTGCCCATTGCAGCATTCAGGATAAACATACGTCCATTACAAATTTCGGTAATGCCATTTGAGTTTGTAGGTTCGTTGACATTTTGTGGATTTTATGGGTTGGATTTTGCGGCTATACTTAGGTCAATATTGTGATGTCCTCATTGATGAATTTAAAGAATCATGGGGGTGTTTGAATTTTGCTTCAGGACTATATCATGGGTTGTGAAAGATAGTCAGTCATGTGCTCAAATGAGAAAAGAACATGAACTTGGTTGAGGAAAGTGTTATATTGGGCATGTGGTTTCTTTGGTAGCATGAATGTAGTTCTGTAGAGCTTTGTGTGGTGGCTAATTTGGCAAAGACTAATTGATATCATGAAGGTGTGTGGTTTTCTAAAGTTTAGCTAAATTCAATAAGTTATCTGTTAAGTATTTCTCAAGGATTTGCAGCGTCCGCGGGGCATTTAGTTTGGTAGCAATCAGTATTCGTTAGAATAAGACATGTGGGGATAGATTTCGAGGAATGAAGGGTAAATTATCGACCATATTATTTTGGTGGGTCGCTAATGGATCAAGTGAGTTGTAGTAGAATGTGTTGCTTTTGAGGAAGATTTAGGATTGTATTTTTCTTGCATCGTATATAGGTGGTTTCCCTTGGGTTGAGTTGGTGGGAAGTCAATAATTAGAATTACTCCACCCATGGTTTGGAATTAGTAATTGAGGTCTTTACTTTGAGAATTTATAAGTATTACTTATGGAGATAATAGTTGTCTAACTAATTCTAAAGGTTTGAGAAGTTGTCATAATGAGGAGATGATCATACAACGGTGCAAGCAGGTAAATTTGCTTAAGGATTGTGAAGATGAATCTTGGTGTCTTTTAAGGAATGCAAACATTAGTGCCGATAATTTGATGTTAGGAGTCTTCAGATTTGATATGCCTTCGATATTTTATAGGAGATGTTGAAGGGTAAACCACGAGCTGTTCCCAATATTTGAGCAAATGGGGTGCTTTGCTTTTGGTTTTGGGAGGAAGAGTTGTATCCGAAGAATTGAGGTTTTGAAATTCTGAGATGAGAAGCCATTGTGGTTTTATTTTGGGGTTGTTAGGATGGCAAGGATTAAGGGTGCTATTTGGATAATTGTTGATTGGCTGATGAGAACTGCCCATTTATCACGGATTTGGATGATACGTTCGAATTGAATAAGTTGGCTTATCGGTATGCAAATGAGACGATAAGTTTGCTAAATATTTGAGTTTTAAGGCTTTGGTAGTGATCCGAGGCTATGCCAAAATTCTTGGGATAATTGCTTCAAATATATTTCCTAAGTTGATTGTAATAGAAGAATTATGGGTTTTGCCTTAGATGTATCGATATCTTTGAAATTTTTCTTAGGTCTATAGCTATTATGTAATTGTAATGGAACGGGTCCCATCTCTTAAGACCTTCTGTTAATAACATACTAAATTAATATTCTAAATTTTAAAACATTAATTTCTATAAAAAAATTGATAGGGTTTCTTCTAAAAATGGGCTAAAAACTATACAAATAACCTGTATTATCACAACCCTGCATTACATATAAAATCGCCAAATTTTAAAATTTAATCCACTGGATCAACATATGCAATATTATCCATGGCTCCAATATAGTACTCCTAATTGATGTCGTAAATCTAAGAGAGTTGCCATCTAAGACCAAGATAAAATCCATAATCCAAAATAGTAATGTGGAAGCAGTTATAACCATATGTCAACATGCAGAAGAAAAAATAATATATCCATAATAATATATATATACTACATCATCAGAATATATAACGTTTATTCAAAACTAATCATATACATCCACAATTCTTCAAGTCTCCAAAATATTCAAAAGTCTTTAGGCCCAACAAACTATCTTCCTTCTAGCTAATCCCATTTTCAATTCTTATCAGGTTTCAGCTTATTTGGAAGGGGACAGAAGGCAAGGGGTGAGCTGAAGGCGCAGAAAGGTACCATAAAACAAAAACAGAAATTATTTATATAAAATGTATAATTACATACAAAGAAAGTAATGTGGAAATATCAACATGTAATGTAAACATGCAAGTAAACAAGATAAAACATGAAACGATGCATAAATCTGAGAAAATATGCTCCAAAGTTCTTAGTTCTTGTGCAAAAACAACTTGATCATAAGTTTATCCTTATTTATATCCCAATGGCAAAATGGTTCTCCTTATTTCTTATTCCTTCGTTCTTGGGTATCAATACACTTGGTTCATGGTTCTTCATTCAAATGATCCGAAGATCCATAATTCATATACAAATGATTCAAAGATCCATAATTCTTATGCAAATGATCCGAAGATCCATAATTTTTATTCAAATAATCCGAAAATCCATAATTCTTATACAAATAATCCGAAAATCTATAATTCTTATACAAATGATCCGAAGATCCATAATTCTTATTTAAATGATCCAAAAATTCATAATTCTTATACAAATGATCCGAAGATCCATAATTCTTATTTAAATGGTCCAAAGATCCATAATTCTTATACAAAGTTCATATCCTCTGATTCGACCGAAATTGGCGGATTTTCCCTTCTCCTTCTCCTTTCCCTTCCCTTTCTTTTCCTCTCTTCCCCTACTGCTCGTGTTGCTCCTTACCTATTTTCCTCTCTCTCTCTCTCTCCTTTTATAAATATGAAGTAATTCGGTGGGAAGCTTCCAGAGCATGCTCGAGTGCCACTCGAGTGTGCATCGAGCACCCAGACACATCGAAGGATCGTGCTCAAGCGTTAGTCGAGCGCACATTGAGCGGTCGATTTTGTTTTAAATGCCGGGGTGGGCCTCGGCGCACTTTGGGCACACGCATTCTGTTCAATATGCCCCAGTGGCAACTCAAGTGTGCTTCAGGCGCATGCATTCTGTTAAACGTGCCCGGTTTGACCCTCGGGTGCCGATCGGGCGCCAAGCCCCCGTGCCTAATTTTGTGTCCGAATTAATTTTTCTCCTCATTTTTTCTTAATCCATTTTTCCTAAACTTAATTATATTGACTTAATGACAATGAATTACTATGTTTTGAAACCTGGGTCATTATAATAACCTAGGTGTCCTATATGAATCAATGAATATGAGTTGCAAGAAGATTTTTAGTGCACTAATAAAGGGTTAATCAGAGTTGCGCAATAGAGCATGTGGGCCCATATATTTTAAGGTTCAGTTTGAAGTTCAAAGTAAATGGCCATTTTTTATACTTAGGATGAATTGAAATAGGAGTTTATTAATCTATCTAAGGTTTTGAATTAAGTCAGAGAAATAGTCAATAAATTTGGTTTACCTTCAAATTTAGTGGATTAGCGTGATGTCTCCTATATATCGATGATTAAATAAATATGTGATTGGGTTAAGCCGTTGTGGGAGATTAGGAATTTGTCTTATAATGAGGTTTCAATTTAGATTTTAGATAGAAAGTATGAGGTATTAAGAATCAAGATAATTCAGTTGGTTGAGATTCTCTAAGAAAATCGTTTAATTAAGAAAGTAACTTAGGAATGCAAAGAAGAAATCTGGACGGATTATCCCCTATCTTTGAATTTTAAGGTTTGCAAAAATTTTAAGGATGAGATTTTTATAAGTGAGGGAGAGTTACAAGGTAATGCTTTTTAAAATATGGCATTTAAAATATGGTAAATAGGGATGAAATGTGATATGCATGTATATTAAAATAAGATATGTTGACAAAATGAAAGAACGTATGAAATAGACTAAGGAATAAGTATAAAAACACTTACATTATCCTTTAATCTAGTATTACCTTGAACCTTTAATTTAACAAAATTGACGAAATAATTGTTTGAAATATTCTTCCTTCTCTTCTTGTTCTTTTACTCTTCTATAACGACCCGAGTTCCAAAACATGATAATTAAGAGAAAGTTGGGCTCCTTAAGGGTACCGATTTCTAAAATATAATAAAAGACGAGTAATTAAGTTAAAATAGGTGAATTAAGGTCAATGGGTGCGGGAGAAATCAGATTGAAAAATCCAAAGACCCGAAATTAGTAAATTGGGAACCGATGTTGTAAAACTATGAAATATTAATCCATAAATAAGATTTTGAGTTTAAATTTGATAATCATGACTTATTAAGGTTATATAATTAAAATTAAGGTCTAAGAATGTGAAAAATTGGATTAGAGGGGTATTAACTAAAAATTTTATTAATAATGTCATAAATTATAATTAAAAATTGAGCACTATAGGAATATCACGGCTTTTGGTGGTGTTCATATAAGCTAGGCATACTTGATACCCACCTCCTATCAAATGGCATGCATGCAAGGATGAAATTATATAGGTTGATTGTTTTTGTTTTATTCATTGAAAATGAAAGGGTTTACAACCTAAAATCATAAGATATACCCTCTTATAGAAACAATCCATAGTAGTATGGAAAGATATCAACCAATCCTTACCTAAGATTATATCAAAATTATGCATGTCAAATAAAATAAAATCTACTGTCAATTCAAACCTATTCATTGAAATTATATACCTTGGTATACAATATAGGTAACTAAAGACCTCATAGGTGTTGACACCACTAATAAAAAAATCTATGATCCTAGAGGGTGATAACCAATGGTATACAAATTTTGAAGATACAAATGAGTGTGTATACTTGAGATCCGACAAAATAAGTGCAGAAGTCTCAAAATTTGAGTATACCTTCAGCAACTAATAGAGAAGCATTCGTATCTTGGGCCATTATTGCAAAAGCTCTTCTTAAAGTACTTAACTTTCTCACCATGGCCACAAAGGATAAGGGCAGTCTTTGATCATGTAGATGGATCGGCTACAATTGAAACATGCCCCCGATTGCTTATAGCTAGGCTCGCAACATGCATCTTTCAACAATGTGGATACATGGGCTTTGATTGTTATGGGTCTGATGTACCTTAGATTTTAGCTCCTTTCTTCTCCTTATCAAAAGATTTTGGTCTTTTCTAGGATTCTCTTGACTCTGAGCTCTCTGGCTTTCTCAACTTGTAATCTTCTCCTCAAAGAACCTTTCCATCTTCAATTCTTACTTGAACAATAAATCTTGATCCAATACTTCTCTATACATCTTTAGTTTCAAAGTCACTAACTGCTTATGGATGGTATTGTTTAGCCTTTGCAAGAATTCTCTTGCCATCCTCCTCCCATCCAAGACAACGTGGGGAATATAGCGAGCTAGCTCAATAAATTTTGCGTGATAATCTGTCATGATTATATTTCCTTGCATCAGCTAGCTGAACTCATCCTCATTTTATTTCCTTATACTCATAGGAAAATGCTTCTCTAAAAATGCTCCCAAAAAACATGTCCCATGAGATTTTTTTGTTCTCCACCCCTAAAATTCTTTCCATCGTGGCCCACCAATGGTTTACCTCTTTGTCAAGTTTATGACAAGCAAATTTCATCTTGTCTTCCTCAGGGCAACATATTACTTTAAAGATTTTTTTGATCCTTTGGATCCATACCTCTTGCTTTGTGGGATTTGGGTCATCGAAAAACTTTGGTACTTGCTCATTAATAAAATAATCACGTACCATCAATGCCACCCCTTGATTCTTGACATCTGGCTCTGGATTTTGTGGTTTATTTGCTATCCTATCCAACATGTTCACCATTTTAGCCATAACGGTGAGGTAATCCTCCTCATGGCCTTGCTCAAGAATACGGTTCTCCTTGTCTAGTTACCATTTTCTGAACCTATTATAACACAATTAACCAATTTGAATCATTAAATCAAATAAGATACATTCCTTATGACGTTTTTTTGATAACATTAAACTTGTCATGCCCCCATCCAATAATATTAAAATTAATTTATTCCTTAAATCATAATTATCTTAATCTAATTTTAGATTCAAACTTAAAAAATAAATTCTTTATTCTATCATCTTAAACCTAAACTAACATGCATAATATCCTAACACATGAAAACGGTATTTGTTACTCCTGAAAAGAATGTTAACAAAATAAATATTAATTACACATCACGATTATGCCCAACAGATATTCGAGAAAAAAGTATAGATACCTTTTAACCTACAATACATAACCAATCAACTTCTAACTCCTTAATGGCTACTTTTGACCTCAAGTCTTTAAATGATCCGCCAACCTAGAGTTACAAGGATCTAAACCTCAATTTCATTAAGAAAGGGTTGCTCCTAAAAGTATTATACTCAAGACTCTCTGACTTTCTGGAAGAAAGGAGAAAGTGCATCTAGTCATTGGACCATTGATTACAACTCCAAGATAGAAGCAAGGAGAACACTTTTGGGAGCCCAAATCACATTAAAGGAAAGATATAATGGCCATTTCACATTAGATTAGGTATCCCTTGACAATTAGTCAATCCACGAGGGATTTGTCTTCCGAAGACCTTCCATATGCCGTTGAGCACGTTAGAGCACTTGACCATCTTATGACTTCCATCCTAAAATAGGAGTATTGTAGTTGAGTTTAAGGAATTGGTAATCTCTCAGCCCACTTCACTCTTTTCAAGCTTACTATAAT
>JAODPA010041417.1:0-11982 GCA_025585075.1 Nepenthes mirabilis | reverse complement strand
GGGATTAGGATTTTGCGCAGAGGAAGAACGAAGGAGGAGGAGAGAGGAGAAGGGGTCGGCAACTGCGGTGGCTTGTCAGTGAGGTCGCGGCATGCAGCGGCAATGCTAGCGGTGCGAGGGAGAACAACAGTAGCGCAACGGCGCCGACACCAACTGGGTGAGGACGGGGAGGCCAGCGACAGCCACATGAGGTGGTGCGGTGGAGCGGCATTAGAGGACCGGCGGCAACAACAGCAGCTGCACGGTAGCCGTGCGCAGAAAAGAAAGGAAGGGCAGCACGCAGGTACGGGTGAGGTAGGAGAGAAAATTGCCTGAATCGGGTGTTTCGGGATATCTTTTCTTCAAATCTGCAAAGTATGAAATCGATGCAAGTATCCTCTAGCCCTATTCTTTGTCTGATTTAATTTCTAATACATTTTGATTACTGTTGGAGATTTTATTAACATGCATATATTTTTACATACCCTCAATTTATTAATTATGTACATACATGTATATTTTACAGGTCGTATGGTAGTTTTATATAAGTATTTATGATTTGGAGGGTTTTCAGATACCTGAACGATATATATGTATATTTGTGTATCCGTATATTGTGAAACCATGAATTAAGCCGTGTGTCGATCCACACGCATGTTGTCGGGGGTGGGGTCACTACAGGACCATCGTGGTCTGAGACCCGATGGATCGTTTTATGTGATCCGAGGCATGAGTTTTGGAACTGCTCTCGACGGGGACGTATATGATGTGGCCCCCTCCACTGGTAGGTTGGTTGAGGCGTTTAGTAGCTGACCTACCCCACTGTATATTTAAATGAGAACTATCGTAAGTAATTAATGAAAAACTAATATATTCAAACATCCTAATATATAACTAAAATTTGAGGTTGCATCCAAAATCATGAGTGGTAAAACATAGTAAGCAAGTTCATAATCTATGGGAGACAGAGTATATGAATAGCTTTGAGCTACTGGCCTAAATTATAGTCGAGCCTTGAACTGCTGGCTTAAATCGCTGACGATATAGCCGTGGTTATCGGACGAGGGTAACCCTTCTTTAAGTTGGTATTATTGATCTTTAGTTCTCCGATTTCGTACATACTTTGTATTTCTACATGTATTGTGTGGACTATGATTTGAGATACTTAGTTTGGTCCGCGGATGGGCGATAGGAATGTCTCGTATGTATAAATATGTGATTAACCCAGAATGTATTTTGATTTATATTTTAGTTTCAACGGTCTTCTCTCAATTTCTACATTATGAGATTTAGATTCGAACGATGGTATGTGTCCTACACGGATGTAGTGACAGTTGCGGCCTATGTGACCTCGGATTATAGGATATGATATCATCTATGATATTTGACCAGATCGTTATTTATTACAATTATATTCCAGATGGACTGTTTGATCTGGATGATAATTTAGTACGACACATCTCCTCAATTTTCAGGGATTTTACGGACCTTATATTTTATGTTTTTTATACGGTTGTAATGTGTTATCCCTTCCCTCTGATTTATATACACTGTTTTCATATATATGATACTTATTGAGTTCTAAGCTCACGCTTTCATATTTTATCTCTTCAAACTAGTGACATGGATACACTTACAGCAGTTCAGATGTGATTTGATACAGTAGATTTCTATCGGTGAGTAAAGATGTTCATATTGGGTATATTTCAGATATTAAGAATATATTATGGTTTTGTCTATGATTGAATGAGGATTTTGATACATGTATGAGATATATTAAAATTATTGTATTATATTGATAAGTTGTTATAATGTTTAATGCCTCCCTTACAATTGTGGATAGTAGTTCATGTATTATATTTGTCTGAATTTATATCGGATGAGGTCTTATCCGAGTCTTATTATATCGGTCCGGTATGTGTATGGCTGTTACGCTCGGGTTAAATTTTTATGGTTAATGAAAATATTATTATCGATTTTATTTTTGACATACGAATATTATATTCTTTGGTTATGACAATAATTCAGCTCATGCATATTAAATTACAAATATTCAAGATTATACACGACATATATATTATAGATTAAAGTATAAGTGAATTACTGGATGAATTTGAGGCATGAACAGTTTAAAAATCATCAAAAATTTAACAATTAGTATAGAAATTCAGCTCATTAATTTTTTTTAGCAGTTTATTTAAATATACAAAGCATTTCATGAAGAATTCTAGTGCATGCTGGGTGTTTACTTCAAGTTTTTGAACATATAAGGTCTTATATACGAGATTCAAGCATTAAAGAAATATATATCTTAAAATCAAAGCACACATGAAGCTTTGTTATAGAATTTCAGCATATATGTGTACTGTTTATGAGTTATTATGAACTTAAGTATAAGTTATTATGAAATGTTGCTATAAAATCATAAAAATAAACATGCATGCTGAGTATGACAATATAACTTTGAAAATATTAACATAATTAAGTAATGGAACAATAATTGCTCATGAAAGTTGAAAATGAATAGTAACAATGGAAAGAGAGTATAGAGTGTATTTACCTTTTTTTCAAATTCATCAAATTCTAGCTTTGAATCACTTAAATTAGGCTTCCTCAAACTTTCTCACTCTTCCTCTCTCTTCTCCTCGGCTACTTCTCTCTCTAGCTCTCAAAAATCATTAAAAATGATAAAAATCTGAGCCAGATGTCCTTATATACTGCTATGCGCTCGTGCGCAATTTGAACTTGCATCGGTGCTAGGCCTCGAGTTTTCTACGCCCAACTCATACATCAGGTGTGCATAGCTTCTACCAACAATCACTCAAGTGGCTCCTGAACGAGCCTCAAGTGCTGAGCCACTACTTTTGGCGCTCAAGTGCAAGTCAAGCCTGCTTTAAGCGCTGAGTTAACTGATTTATTTTTTAACTTTTAACTCGACCTTTTTATATCTTTTGACATTAACTTTAATTATATTAGTTCAGTTACCCATAATTATCATAATAAAGAACTCGTGCCTTACATTCCTTCATCTTATAAAAATTTCATCATCAAAATTTATAGAAATTAAACATACCTCAATGGAGAAACAAATGCAGGTATTTCTCCTGAATCTCATCTTCTTGCTTCCACGTAACTTCTTCAAAAGAATGCTTCTGCCATAAAACTTTCACTGACGGAATGATCTTCGTTGGAAACACTTGGTCTCTTCGACCTATAATTTAAACCAGTTCTTCTATATAAGTCAAATCTTTATTAACCATCAACGGCTTATACTCAATGATGTGTGAAGGATTGAATACATACTTCCACAACATTGACATGTAGAAAATATTATGCATCTCTCCAAAATTTGGTGGCAAAACTAATCCGTAGACCGTTTTATCAATCTTATCCAAGATTTCAAATGATCTAATGGATCTCGACTCAAATTTTTCTTTTATCACAAACCTTGCGATTCCCTTTGATGGAGAGATCTTAAAAAATACATAATCACTTACCTCAAAATTCAGTTCCGATTTTCTTCAGTCAGCGTAGTTCTTTTGTTGACTCTAAGCAACCATTAACATCTCGTGGATCAACCGAATCTTCTGTGACATCTTCTAAATGACTTTCGATCCTAACAACCTTCTATCTCTAATATCCTCCTAATAAATCGGATATTGACATTTTCTCTCATACAATGCTTTGAATGGAGCTATACCAATGCTTGCCAGATAGCTGTTATTAAAAGTAAATTTTGCCAATGCTAGGTAATCATCCGAATTACCTTTCATCTTCAATATTGAAACTCTTAACATATCTTCTAAAATATAAATCGTATGTGCCGATTGCCCACCTATTTGAGGATGATATGTTATACTAAATTTTAATTTGTCCTCAATTCACGTTATAAACTTTTTTAAAACTTAGACACGAATCTCGAGTCTCGATTGGACAAAATGGATGCTGACACACCATAAAATATTACTACTTCATTAATATATAATCTAGCCAATCAATCCCTTAAAAATGTCATCCGAATAGCTATAAAATGTGCTGATTTCGTAAGTGGATCATCAATAACCTAAACAGCATCATGATTCTTCAACATTCTCGACAATCCCTTCATAAAATCCATTGATACATCTGCCCATTTCCAACTAGGAGTAGGCATCGGTTGCAATAGATCGAGCGGCTTCTTGTGCTTAACCTTTAATTGTTTACAAATCAAGCATCTCCAAGCATAAGTTGTGATTTCTCTCTTCATATTTCTCCACTGAAATATTTTTTTTTTTAAAATCTTGGTATATCTAATTGATTCTCAGATAAATTGTATACTTAAATTGGTGGGTTTCATTTATAATCTCTTCCTTCAACTCTCCAATGTCCAATACACAAATTCAATCTCGAAACCTTAAAATTCCATAGGCACGAACATTAAAATCCGCTCTAGAATCTCAGGTCAAATCTTCGACAACCTTCACTAAAATTGGATCATTTGGTTGAGTTCCTTTGATCTTCTCCAAAATCTCCGGCAGGACTTCGAAATATAACAAAATCATATGATTGCCTTAGTAATGCCTCTTGATTTCACATTGCTTTATGCATTTAAGCATCTCCATCTCCTAATCTTTAAATTAGCCACAAAGCTTGCTTGGGAATATACCAAGAACTTTTCACCGTACAAATATTATCTCCAAAGTTTTAAGGCAAAGATCATCGCCACCAACTCTAAGTCATGAGTCAGGTAGTTCCTTTCACAAGTCTTTAAATGCCTCGACCCATAAATGATCACCTTTCTATGTTGCATTAAAATACAACCCAATCCGGTCTTCAAAATATCACAATAAATTACAAATCTACCTCATCCTTCTAGAATTGTCAGAATCGAAGCGGTCATCAATTGATTCTTCAACTCGTGAAAACTTTGCTCACACTCTTCCGTCCATATAAACTTGGTTTCCTTCTTTATCAAACAAGTCAACAGTATGGCAATTCTAAAGAAATTCTCCGTGAACCTTTGATAATAGCTTGTCATTCCCAAGAAACTTCTAACTTTTGTTACTATCAACAGACGGCTCCAATTAATGATAGCCTCAATCTTTTTAGGATTAATTGAAATGCCTCCCTTCAAAATAGCATGCCCCAAATACATAACTTCTTTAAGCCAAAGCTCATACTTCTTCAATTTAGCATACAACTTCCTTTCTTGAAGTGCTTGGAGCACAATCATCAAATGTATTTTGTGCTCTTTATAGCTTTTCAAATAGATCATGATGTTACCAGTAAATACAACCAAAAACTTGTCCAACTAGGATTAAAACACCTGATTCATCAAATCCATGAAAATTGTAGGGGTGTTAGTTAAACCAAAATGCAGCAACAAAAACTTATAGTGCCCATACCTCCTTCAATATGCTATCTTCACCACGTTTTCCTACTTAATCCTCAATTGATGATATTTCGAATGGAGATCGATCTTTAAAAATATTTGAACCCCTTACAATTGATCAAATAGGTCATCTATCATTAGCAACAAATACTTGTTCTTGATGGTAATCTTGTTCAAATCTTGGCAAACTATGCACAACCTCATGGACTAGTCCTTCTTCTTCACAAATAGCTCTGGGATACCCCATAGCGACATATTGGGCCAAATAAATCTTTTTTCCAGCAACTCTTACAATTATTGCTTCAACTCCATCAAGTTTGCTGGTGCCATTCGATAGGGTGTCTTTGATAAAGGTGCCACTCTAGGCACAATTTTGCTCTCAAACTCAATTTTACGATGTGATGATAATTCTAATAAATCTTTTAAAAAAATACGCTCAATTTCGCATACCATCGGAATATCTTGACTAGTGACACTATGACTCCCAATAGTGCTCATATAAGCCAAATAGGCTTGACAACTATTTTTTATTAAATGACGAGCATGTAAAATCGAAATTAAATAGGGGGACTCTTTTTGCATTACACCTTTAATATAAAACGGTTTACACCCCAAAATGGTGAAATAGACTCTTTTGTGGAAATAATTGACACTGGAATGGTAACTTACTAACCAATCTATACCTAGAATGACATCAAAATCATACATATCTAACAAAATTAAATCTATGGCCAACTGTAACCCATTAACCCAAATAATACGCCTCGGGTACACAATATTTATAACCACAGACGATCCCGTTGGTATTGACACAACTAGTACATAGTCCAAAATCCTTGGGGTGACAACAAATGACGAACAAACCTTGAAAAACAAAGGAATATATAGACCCCGAATATAAAAGTACATGAGTTGGAGTATTGAATATAGTGAGGTTACCTTCCACGATATTAGGTGACATCTCCACATCTCCACGATATTAGGTGTATTAGGCTTCTTCGCCATTGGCCTCTTGGGATGAGGGTAGTCTTTGATCTTGTGGTCAAGCTAATCACAGTTGAAACAAACTCCCAAAACTTTGAAATAGGGCCTACCTCAATTAAATTTCTCACAATATGGGCATGCAGGCGTGGATGGTTCCAAGCCCGATACTGTCTGATCCTCAACTGTCTTCTTCCCTTTCTTCGTCGATTTTTCTTTCTTAGGGTTCCTCCTGATCCCAACTTATGGCTGAAAATTTGACCTCCATGGTTGGCCGTCTTCTTCTAAAAAAACTTTTCCCTTTTGAGTTTCTTTTTAAATAGAAAAGCTCAATTCTGAACATCTTTATATATTCTTAACTTTAGGGTCACAAGTTGCTTCCTAATCTCATTCTTCAGACCTTGCTAAAATTTTCCTGCCTTCCTCACCATGTCATGCACCATGTGTGGGGCATAGTATGACGACTCTATAAATTTTACATCATACTCAGTTACGGCCCAATTTTCTTACCTCAACCGTGCAAATTCATCTTCTTTCTCCTCCCGCAGACTAGTCAAAAAGTATTTGTCCATAAAAGCTTCAACAAACATGTCCCGCATTATCTCATGGTCTTCCAAGCCCATATCTCGCTTCCTTATGGACTACTAATGGTCCACCTCACCTTCTAATTTGTATGTGGTGAACAATACTTCATCTCCTTCACGGCAACGAATCACCGTGAACACTTTTTTCATCATCCATATCCAATTATCCGCCTTCATTAGGTCCGGATCACCCATAAATTTGGAAACCCTTTTGTTGGTGAATCAATTATAATCTGAGACTCTTAGATTCACTGGCATCGGGATTGGTTCTGGGTTAGGCTGCCTTGAACCTTTAACTCCATGACATCAGTCATCCTTGCCATAAAGTCCATATATTGCTCCCCATGAACTAGACAAAAGTTTAATCTAGGGTTACCTCCAACTCCTACCACCTTTTAGTCCTATCACAAAAATATATTAATCAAATTAGAATCCTCAAAATAAAATCAATTAGATTCAATCCTTAAAGCATCTCCTTATGAATTCTCTGATACCATCTAAACTGTCACATCCCAAAATCTAATCCTAAATTAACCTTTAATTAATTATTACTATTTAACAAAGTTATCCTTTAATTAATTATTCGGACATAAATTCCATATAGATACTTGGACTAACTACAATAACAATATTCTAAAATTATATACAAGACCCAAAATCATAGCCACATCACATACGGCTTCCAGTATCGACCCAAATCTTGCCATCGGACCTTTATAGAAGGAGAGATGCCTACTTAATACCAAATTAGAATATAATATAGTGAATATAGATTACAATATTGCTACTAGACACCCTCATAACATCTCTATAGCTCACAATTTATCATGTTCAAATAACCGACATTTAAACTAAATCTAGCACAACTGCTGTCCATACAATGTAGCCATTGAAAACTAATATCCAAAACTAAAATTAACTAAAATATAGCATTTAAATACATTAAACGATAACCAAAAATATTTAAATAATATAAAACATCCATGAACTTTTAAACTAAAATCCTACAAATATTCCTAATCTTTACTCTTACTCATCTAGTATGAATTCATGCATCTTATCTAAGGAGTTAATAAAATAATAAGATAGTTAACGAAAATTTTGGTAAGGTAATATAACATATCAATGATATATACACTTTATATTTAAAACATATCAGAAAGAGCGTTGCAATAATATGCCATGAATTTTCATGACAAAATGCATGAATTAGCTTATGTAGATTTTGGATTATACTAACCATGTTTCTTTGTGATCCAAGCCATCAAAAATGTTCAACTCTTATTATTTTTCTTTAAGGACTAGGAATAATAGGCCTTATCGACTAAATGAGTAGACAATTGAAACCCAAATTGTATATACTCCAATATAATCAAATGTCATATACTTCTATTCAAGACTCGAATATGGGTCATCTACATATCATCTTATAGATGAGGCCAGACGTAATTTTTTAATCCCACTATTATATAGGGTCAGATATCGATATATCATTATAATATATTAAGGCATGCCAAAATATATTATCCACTGAATAATAACCTTAGTTCAATTCATATTCTTATGAAACTCTATAATTATTCTTAGTTCTTCATAATTTTCTCATGTCTAAATAAAATGATCATATTTCTCAACTTAATTATAAAGTTTTTTGTCATAAGCCCATAATTCCATGAATACACTTTTACTAAAACTTAGTCATATTAACTTTGAAAGCATGAGATGCTAAATTTGAAATTAAATGTAAAAAATTTAGCATAGTATAATAATTCTACTCATGCAAACCAAATTATATATATTCCAGCTTATACAGGTCATATATATTATAGATTAAAGTATAAAGAAACTACTGTACAAATTTAATGCATCAACAGTTTAAAATTTATCAAATGTTCCACAATTAGTGTAGAAATTTAGCTCCCTAATTTCTTCAGCAGTTTATTTAAACATGCAAGCATTTCATGAAGAATTCCGGCGCATGCAGAGTGTTTACTTCAAGTTTGTGAACATGTAAGGTCTTATATAAAAGATTCAAATACTGAAGATTCATGTAACTTAAAATCAAAACTTGCATGAAGTTTGGTTGTGGAATTTCAGCATATATATGTGTTGTTCATAATTTAAGTATGATTTCTTGTAAAATTTTATTGTAAAATCATAAAAATAAATATACATGTTGAGTACAATAATATAACTTTAAAAATATTAACATAATTATGTAACTGAATAAGAATTGCTCATAAAAATTAGAATGAACGATAATAATAGAAGGAGAGCATAAAGTATATTTACTTTTATTCCAAATTTACCAAATTTTAGCTTGGAATCACTTAAATTGGACTTCCTCAAACTTTCTCACTCTTCCTCTCTCTCTTCTCCTCAACTGCTTCTCTTTCTAGCCCTCAAAAATTCCAAAAAAAATGACAGAAATTTGAGTCGAGTGTCCTTATATACTACCGTGTGCTCGAACGTGCATTGGGTGCTAGGCCTTGTGTTTACTGTGCTTAAATATTGTTTGAACGTGCATTGGGCGCATAATCACTCCCAACGAGTACTCGAACAACTTTCAAGTGAGCCTAAGGCGCTGAGCCACTACTTTTGGCAATCAGGCGTAGGTTGGGTTTGCTTTAGGTGTCGAATTAACCAATCTAGTTTTTGACATTTGATCTAAATTTTTCACATCTTTTTATATCAATTTTAATTATATTAGTTTAATTGTCCATAATTGTCATAATAAAGAACTTCGGTCATGCACATAAGTTTCTTAAAGAATGCAAGATGTTAGCTGAAATGAAGAATTATAACATTTAGTTACATTTGCAAATTACGAGTATAATTCTATCTTATCTTCAAATACAGCTAATAATTATGGAAAAGATCAAGAAAATACAAATAGAAGATCTATTTTTGGTGGACATTGCCAAAAATTGGAATAGAGAATAATGGAAAAACTTCAACACTCACCTAGTGGAGTTCTTAAATTTTAAGATCCTATTTATATCTCCAACATTAAGGAGATAAAATAAAAGATTTTGAAAAAAATCCATCAAACTAAGTGTAATATCTATCTAGAAATCAAAATGAATAAAGAGTTAAAAAAATTCTTTTAGTAAAAAAATATGAAAAGAGAAATAACAGGACTTATGGGAAGATGTCTCATTTTCCAACGAGTAAAAGCTTATCACAAAAACCACCAACTCTTTTATTACCTTTGCATGTTCTTAGTTAGAACAGTGAACAAATTAATATGACTTTAGTGGTTAGGTTGCCTAGGTTGGCCAGGGACTATGATACAATTTGGGTAATAGTAGAAGGCTAACTAAATTGATGCACTTTCTTACAATGAGAGCTACGTTTTCTAAGGATCAATTGGTGCGACTTTAGATTAATAAATTAGTGAGATTACATGGAGTGTAGTCAACAATTATATTAAATAAAAATCTGAGATTTGTATCTAAATTTTGAAAAAATCTTTTAGAAAGAATTGGTTAAAAATTAATGTTTAATATTACCATTTATTTGCAAATGGATGATTAATAAAATAGAACGATTTAGATTCTAGAAAATATATTCAAAATTTCAATCATAATTTGGGATAATTATTTTGCCACTAAATGGATTTGCTTATAATAATAGTAACAAGCCGAATAATAATAGAGCACATCTTGATGTCTTATGTCAAAGGAGATGCCATTCCTAGATTAATTAGAAGGAGATTGGAGAGTGAAGATTTTTGGGTCCTGAGACAATTTAAAAAATTTCAAAGAAGATCCAATTGATTTGAAATCGCTTGCAAGTGGCAAAATGTTGTTAGAAAAGTTACGTGGATTATAAAAAGTCTAGATTAAGCTTTGACCTAGGTGATTATATATTTCAAAAAGTGTTCCAAACAAAAAGAGTTTTGAGATTTTGCTTAAGAGGAAATTTAAAACCAAGAATTATTTGGTCATTTGATGTTTTGCCATAAATTAGAGATTTGATTTATCTGCTAGTCCTACCACCTAATTTAGCATATTGTTATGATGTGTTTCATGTCTTAATACTTCTGAAGTATATATATGACCCCTTCAATATTATCAAGTGTAAACATTTGAGGATTAACGAATATTTGAAGTATATGCAGAAACCAATTTAGATTGTAGGACAGCGTGATCAAGTACTTCACACTAAAGTTCATTGCTCTTGTGAAGGTATTGTGGAGAATCTCTTGTGGAAGCATCGCTCGTATAAAGAGACCACATGGGAGCAAAATGATACTGTTTGGAGATGTATTCGTACTTGTTTAATATTTGAGGTATGTAAATTTTAATGATGAAATTTTATAGGTAAAGAAGTATAATGCTCAAGTACTATATGTGATATATGGCATCAAAAATTAATTAAATTAAATAAATTATTATAGATAATTGTGGATCTAAGTGAGAAATGTAATATTTGATGAACTTGATTTAACACATAATGAGTGCATGTCCAATGCATATGCCCAGAATATAGTGATGGGGCACATGATGCGCACAAAAAGAAGCTTGTATGCTAATAACAATAGAGATATGCATGTTGGGCACTCATAAACCAATTTCAGTAGTTGGTCCCTAAGCATGCATGATTGGCACCCATGTATTGTTCGCATTTAGTTTTCACACTTGATGGGTGCAAAATTAGCAGATATGTACTGATCTGTGTATATAAGATAATTTTGTTTCATTTTGGCTCACTTTCTTGATAAATTTGAAAAACGAGAGAGAAAAAGATGAGGAAAATGGATAGAATAAGAAACAGAAAGGAGAAAAAGAATTTAAAAGGGATAGAATAAGTGCATTCTAAGCCTTTTTTATTATTTTGTTACTGAAATTTCTAAAATTTTTTATTCACATTCTAAAATCAGATGCATATAATCATTTTAAGCTTCCCTTGAATTTGACTTGCTTGTATGGTTAAAGTTTTCATAACTCATGAGATTTTGAAGGTTTCCACCTTAATTCAAGCAAATTATTAAGGAATTCTAAATTTTTTTAATATTATTCTTATACAAGATTTTGATGAAAACTCTACAATAAAATTTAAGTC